>ML736195.1:0-28926 GCA_009193595.1 Aspergillus bertholletiae
AAAAAAAAAAAAAAAAAAGAGAGAAACTATTTACGAACTCGCTGCGGCCGGCGCAGCGGATACACTTTCCGACGAAGCGGACTCCTTCGCGATGGCGGCAGCTTCCTTTTCGAAACTCTTCATGGGGTAAAAGCCCCACCGCTCAAACATTTCGCGATCTTCATCCCAGCCATTGCAATCAGTCGTCAACATCTTCTCGCCCGTAAAGACAGCGTTCGCACCGGCCATGAAGCACTGGACTTGTTGTTCCTCGGAAAGCGAGATGCGGCCCGCAGCCAAGCGGACGATCGTGGCGGGAAGAACGATACGGGCCGTCGCGATGGTCCGGAGGAGCTTGTCAAAGGAGATCATCTTGCGTTCTCCCAGTGGGGTACCCGGGATGGGGACCAGAGCGTTCACAGGGAACGATTCCGGGTGGGACGGGAGGGAGGAAACCGTGTGGATGAGACCGATACGATCGGAGTCCGCCTCTCCTAGACCCAAGATGCCGCCGGAGCAAACGTTGATTCCCGCGTCACGGACATGAGAGAGGGTCTTCAACCGCTCATCGTAGGAGCGGGTGGTGATAATGGTGGGGTAGAACTCCCGGGACGTATCCAGGTTATGGTTGTAAGCCGTCAAGCCAGCATCCTTCAGTTCCTTGGCTTGGTTCTCGTCAATCATGCCCAGGGTCACGCAGACCTCCATACCCATTTCCCGAACGCCCGACACCATCTGCTTGACGTTCTTGAGACTTGTCTTGCGACCCCGCATGTCACGCCAGGCGGCGCCCATGCAGAAACGGGTACTGCCATTGGCTTTGGCAATGCGGGCGGCTTTCAACACGTCGTCCACAGGACTCATCTTGGTCGCTTTCAAACCGGTGTTGTGGCGCGACGATTGAGCGCAGTAGGAGCAGTCTTCGCTACATCCTCCGGTCTTGATGTTCATCAAGGTACACATCTGAATGGCGGACGGGTCATGGAATCGACGGTGAATGGCAGCCTAGTTTGAAGATGAGTCAACTTGCTTCTCAAATCGTGGTATCCGGGTTGGAAAAAGACAACAAAAAAAAAAAAAAAATTCCCGAGCAAACAATATCCAATAGTGACAAGGGTTAACAAGAAGCTACATACCGCAGCGTAGGTCAGCTGGTTCAACGGGGTCTCATAGATCTGCTGGACCTCTTCGCGGGTCCATGTGGTCCGGGGCACTGTCGCAGCGGTGGCCTCTTGCAGAGCTGGAGGGATTCTGCTGGCAATTGAAGCCGCACTGGGGGAGGACTGGACGGTGCCATAGGACCTCCGGAGGATGATCCGAGGAACGGACCGAGGGAGGAATGACATGGTGGTGGTAATGTAGTAGAGAGTGATCCAAGTCCAATGGGAGCGGAACGCGACAGTACTTAGGTGAGAGGAGAGCACACAAGTACCATGACAGCTTTCCAGAAGAATTAAGGTCAGCGATGCCAAGCGACGGTGAAGAAAAGACCACAACCTCGGGAAACAAATAAGCAGACGAAAAGTGGAGGAGGGATGAGGGGTAGATTCGTCGTCGTAGGTAGCAGTAATGGTTAGTACAAGTGGTAGTCAAACCGTGCTCACCGAGAGAGGGGGGGGGAAACCAAAGCTCCAGTGTTTATTCCGGAGTAAGTTGGTTGTTAGTTTGTTTGTTAGTACTAGTTAGTGAGCTAGTTGTTACTACCTGGTATTACTCACAGTGGGGGGGAGAAGGGAAAGTCTAATCATTCGCCCAGTCAGCGGCCACCTGATACAAATAAAGCTCTGTCTCAGGAACAGCGTCATTTTTCCCTCCGTCATCGTGGGGGAAATTGTTTGTTGACCCCAACCAGGAGGTTCAACCCATTGTGAGGGGAGGGTTGAAGAACCAGCATCATCCACACCCTCATCATCATCAACACCACCACCATTCTTCAACCATAACCCGTAGTAGTTCCCTGATCCGGGAGGGGCAGAGCATCATGCCCACTTTTTTTCATTTCCGCCAAGCAAGGATTCTGGAATGGCCAACTGTTGAGGGGTCAATAATGAATCGTTGACGGAGGCTGCGGATTAAACACGCCGATCCAGCGGGCGAGTTACGTATTGGTGGGAGGTTCCCCACCGGCGCACCTCATATGTCATGAACCTGGAAGCTGGACTGAGTACGAAGAGGATTTGTCGGGGGAAAGGAACAAGACGGAATGCTGCCTGAGGATCGCGTTTCCCGTGGCCTAGCCCCAGCACTGCCATCCGTCACGTGCCTGCTCGGGCCAATCAGGCCACAACATGCTTAAACCCTCGGGCCGTCGGTGAACGAGATATCGGACGAATTGGGAGACGTCGAATGGTTAGGTAACGTGGTTTGAGTCACCGGGAAAGCCCATGGAAAGTCTCCCGTCCCAAGGTTAAAATGATCGCCCGTTAGCCAGGCACCCTACGATCTCCGACTGGCCTGACGGAGTTCTGCCCTGTTGTTCCGGCATTCCCTACGAGACAGGGAGAGTTACGAAGTACTAAACTAATTCTTACACTAAGACGGAGGAGAATTGCTGTCAATGCGACGGTAATATATATCTGTTGGACTGTCCACTAGGGCCTCCTCCAGCTTCCAGGGTCTCAACTGCTAGTACTGAGTACGGAGTAAAACGGTCTTATCGATTCAGCTCATCAGTACGGAGCATCTTGGGCGGTCTATTGGTAGTACTCCGAACTCCCTCATGGGTCATTGTCAACTCCGATAATAACCGCTCTAAAAAAAAAAAAAAAAAAAAAAAAGGAGAGACAAGAAAAGAAAAAAAGTACTGGAAAACTCAATTATGTTCCGGGAAAGAAAACTATACGGGGTGGACTGGGTTTCCCGGAAAACTCACCCCCGTTGATTTGATTGACAATTGGATTTTTATTTATTCATTTCTTTCTTGATTTTGGCCCTGCCGGTGACTTTTGGTGAGGGGTTAATAACAATGTATCCAATGGATGGTAAATTAATTACACGGACATCGTCATTACAAGAGAGCCTCCCGCAACAACCCCTCGATGGAGCGGAGTGCCTCTGGCTGAGAAGTAAGACTCGACATGAGGTACAGAACGTTTCCGAGAACACGCGAATGCACATTAAACTTTCCGTCACTCGTCGATAACTGCTGCTGCAAGCCTCTGGCGGCTGTCGAAGTGTAGCCTATTTGCGTGGTGGAGACGTCACATGTTAGTCCGGAACGCGCTGAACGGAGAATGGAGCCGTAGAAATGAGATGGCTTACCTCCTCCTTGCATGTCTTTCAGCGAGATGCTGAGCACCGTCCCAATGGCGAACACGCCCTCCACCGATGACGCATGGGATAGATCATGAACAAGGCCATGAGACCAGACACTCCAGATATTGGGGCTGTCCCGCGTGTTCAGGGCTGCAGGGGACTCTGCCGGGGTTGGCTTCCAATCCTGGCGGTATCCATTCCAGGACCCACTGTTTTCCATCCGTGCCATGGTCTGCAGCGAATCTACTGCCACCTGGCAGCCAACAGCATGTGCCGTGTAGCTGTGTCCATGGAGTAAAGCGTCACTCTTTTCCGGACTTGAAAATGCCTGGAAGATTTCATCACTGGCCATCGTCGTGCATAGGGGGAGAAGGCCACCGGTGAGAAGTTTCGCATTCACAGCGATGTCGGAGTCGACCTGGAGGAACGAGGCCGAGGAACTACGCCCAAGGCGGTAAAGACCGGTGAACACCTCGTCGAAGATAACGGGGAGACCAGACCAGGAAGTGGCTCCGGGATGATCCTTGGCAGACTTAGCTGCATTGGTGCTAAACAGTTCAGGGTGGCCTCGGACAACGTCGACGAGACACCGTTGGAACAGAGGGTCACTAGGTAGGCCTGTTAATCATCATTCTTAGAGGACCGTACGTATCAAATACTGACCAGAAAAGCATGCCGCCAGCGCCAAGAATGATGGGCTCCATGATAAGAGAACCAAATTTCATTCCTTGCTGGTGAACCAGATCCTGAATAGTATTCCGAATATAGTCCCTGTAGCGCTGTCCTGTCGCCGATTGCAGCCGTTCCTCCATATCAAAGACGCCATTTAGGGACGAGAATTCGAGACCCGAGCCCAGTGATTCCTGTAGGCCCTCGGGAACCTCAATCTTCCACACACCTTGGGACATCTTCACTTGCGGGAAGTCAAACCAGTGCCCTCGGCCACGATACCATTCGACTTTCTTGTTGTAAGTGGAAGGCTCCGAGCAGTCCATGACGCCAATCGTGTCGCCATGATAGCTGCCCTTGAGGCCGAGGATACTGATCTGCTCCTTACTGGCATCCCATCCATAACGGTCGCATGCCGCCCGGAGACCCATCTTCACCGCAACCTCCATGCCAGTACTTCCGTTGTCGGTGTAAAACACCTTCCGGAGGCGGGGATTACCAACACTCTTGATCAAGAACTCTGCCAGCGACAAAGCAGGCTCATGTATATTTCCTGGAAACATTACATGTCCGTACCGTCCAGCAGCATATGCAGCCGACAAAGCCAAGCTCGGGTTGCCATGGCCCAAACCTTGTGTCCACCAGGAGGCGGACCCATCAAATGTTGCACGTAGCTTGCTGTGATGCTGGGACTTGTCTGCAGCTACAAACGTTTGGAAATAGTCATCATAAGCGGAGTCAATTGGTGTGATATCCTTGGGCTCCATGCCATGGTGCTGCGTAAATGGATACCAAATGGTGTCATGTGCTCGGCTGGCCATCGACTCGAGCCGGTCGATTCTTTCCGCATTCTTGGCAGACAGTTGCTCCAATAAACTTGCAATGTCCGTCTCCTGTGCGATGCGACCATAGTAGGTGGTCATAGCTTCCTCATCCCGCGCCAAGGCATTGACATCCTGCACCGGCGGCTTTGGAGGAGGCGAAGGCAGTGGGATGAGAGGAATACACTTCTTCTGGAAATAGTTCCGCAAGTATTCATGATTCTTGTAGTACTCATCGCGAAACAATAACACCGAGTGGATGTCGTAGCCCCGAAGTAAAAGCGACTCGTAGGCCGAGATAGAGGCCGAGATACCACCCAATCGGGCGTCTGCGACCAGGACAATGGGCAGGCGGAGGGGACGATAGAGATCGGCCTGGGAATTGCCATTGGGGCCAGGGGAATGGACACCACCGGCGGTTTCTACCAAGGCAAAATCGACCCCACTGCCTGCCCAGTCAGACAGGGTCTTATGGATAGAGGCCACGATATCATCATCCCGGGGGATCTGCTGAGGGTCAGTGGTTGGTCCTTCATCTCGGGGACGGATAGTTTCCGCACGGTAAATTTCTTCTGCTGAGCCGCGATATGCGGACTGACCGGCTCATCGAATTGGTAGAGACACTTAGTCAATGTTCCCGTAGCATAGCGTTGGATATGGCTACAACTACGGGTTAGAATGGCTGTGACTAGACACATGAACTAGTTGGTAAGATGGATTTAGCCCACGCACCGGTCATCTGCGTCATCCAATGGCCCGGTTGAGACAGGTTTCAGAAAGGCCGCCTGACCCTGGGACTTTTGACGCTGAACCGCGTTACAGAGAGCTGTCGATACGATTGTTTTGCCCACATCGGTGTTGGCGCCGTACACCTGATGGGCGCGTAGGGAACGCCAGAGAGCAGCTCCCACGGGAGACATCACAGTCAGAGCTGATAGGTTATAGTTCTCCTACTAAGCACACATCGAATGATCGAGAATCAGAAGAGGCGGGAGAAGAAGGATGAAGAGGAGAAGGAAGGAAGGAGTCAGTAATAATAATAATAATAATAATGACAATAACTGTCAGAATTATAAAAATAAAAATAGTATGGTGGTACACTGCACAGCCTAGTATTTCATAGTCAGAGATACGAGAGGAGTAGTAGTAGTAGTAGTAAGAAGCCCAGAGCCGGAGCGGCGACGATATGACTGACTGGCCCGAGGTATTCAGGCAGCCCCTAGGTAGCCACACTGCCCAGGCATTCAGGCAGCCCGCCGCCTTTCCCCCCACCGGTTGGCCCTCAACGGCTTGAGTGGGTGGTGGATATTCTTCCCTTCTTCCCTTTTCTGCCCTTTTTGTGATTGATTGATTGATTGATTTATTTATTTTTAGTCTAATTTTTTTTTTCTTTTTATTTTTTTCGGTATTTTTCAAGTTATTTTTTTGGTATTTTTTTTTCTTTCCCCTCCCCTCCCCTCCTCTCTACCGCGCATCAACATTCTAGTATGCGTCCCAACCTCAGTTACGGGGAGATCTCTTTCCTTCTAGCGGGTCACCTTATACTTTTACCTTCCATGTGTCAAACTCAAAAGACACCGTGCGTGCGTCGTACTTTTACCCTAAAGGATGCTTTTCCCCTCCCCCATAGTATGTACTAGTAGTGAGCCACTGATCTACCGAACCAAGGCTTATGGTGAATTAAATTTTATCTGGTATTATGAATATTGTTGAGAAATGGGTCCTATACCTGTATTTCTATTACATTGAAAATCATATACTCTGGAGGATTCTGTATGACTGTATGACACTGTACAGATTAAATATTCTCATCTCAAGGAATTACGTGGGATAATCGGAAAAGAATCTAAAAAAAAAAAAAAGAAAAGAAAAAAAGGTTTTCGTTCTTGACTCCGAGCAAGCCACGAAATGACGGGAAATAAGAGCTCCACTCTTTTGACGCAGTTCATTGTGAGAGTCCCCCGGCTCCACGTCTTCGGTGGGAAGGATGATAATGTGCGCGATCCCCTCTATTGGGAGGGGAGGCTACCATGCTTATAAGAGTACCCTCGGTCGTGCCTTTTCCCCTGGCGCAGTAAATCAACACTCGCGCAACCCGGTTGACAGAATCAACCGTGGACTTCAGTCATAATGGACATCTCCTCCCCCAAGTCCCTGCGTGACTCATTGCGTCAGGCTTTACACCAGAGAGAACTGAAATCGGCTCGTCGAAGGCTCACAGTACTCCCTCAGACCTCGGTAGACTTCTCGTCCAACGACTTCTTGTCGCTGTCAACATCGCCGGCATATCGAGACCGGTTACTCGACCACCTGCAACAGGCACCGCCGCTGCATCCATTTGCCAGTGGAGGGTCCCGGCTCCTGGATGGCAATTCCACCTATGCCGAGGAGCTGGAGAGTTTCATCGCCAATTTCCACAATGCCCCCAGTGGATTGTTGTTCAATTCGGGCTTCGACGCCAATGTTGGCGTCTTATCCTGCATCCCTCAGCCAGGAGATGTGATTGTTCACGACGAGCTGATCCACGCCAGCGCACGAGAAGGCATGCGGTTGTCCCGCGCAGGTAAACGCGTCCAGTTTGCCCACAGCTCACCCGAGAGCCTAGAGGCTGTCCTACAATCAGCGATCGACGCTGACCCCATGGTCCAAAATGGCTCCCGGAATATCTTCATCGTGGTTGAATCCGTGTACAGCATGGACGGGGACGTCGCACCGATCCGCGAATTCATCCAGGTGGTTGACCGCCTATTGCCGAGGGGCAATGGTTATTTTATTGTGGACGAAGCCCATGCGACGGGAGCATTCGGTCCCCGCGGAGCTGGTGTCGTTCAGGAACTGGAAGTGGAGGAGCGGATATTTATCCGCGTCCATACATTCGGGAAAGCCCTGGCGAGTCACGGTGGTATGTTGATTCCAAAAATATATATATATATAAACCATATCTTGGTGCCTGACACTTCTTCAGCGATCGTATTATGCTGCACCGATACCCGAGATTATCTGATCAACTATGCGCGAAGCTTGATCTACACCACCGCGCTGGGTTTCCCGTTCTTGGCTTCTATTCGCACTGCATATGAATTGTTGTCAGAGGGGGTCACACAACCCGTGAGTTATTTTTTTACATTGGTATAGGTTAATTTCCTGAGGACCTGGACTGACGTTAACAGCTCCAACATCAACTTCAACAATTAATCTTATACCTACGGACCAGATTGGCCGAGCTTGGCTCCTGGGACCCGGCAGTCTTTGAAGTAGATCACTTTCCCAGGTCCCCCATCTTTTCTCTACGCAGTCCCTTACCCCGTCAGCTGGCGGCCGCATGCCAGCAAGAAGGGTATACTGTTCGTGCAATTATGGCACCTACTGTTCCTGCAGGAAAGGAACGGGTCCGGGTGTGTCTCCACTCGGGTAATACGATGGAGGAAATTGACGGGTTTGTAGACACTCTCCAATCTTGGCTGAATCGGATGACGGAGAAAAAGGCTGCCCGGCTGTAGCGATAGGAGGGGTTTCTGATACTTGCTGGTTACGCGTTAGCATTGATTACGACGTGAGTCTAGTAAAAAGGTTGGATTTTATTTATTTATTTTGTATATAGTCAAGGCTCCACCAGGGACACAAGAACGTATATAACAGACCATATAACCCAGAACAGAAAAGCAAGACCCAGAAACAAGACCGAAAAAAAAAAAAAAAAAGACAGGGATTAGTAACCGTCAAGGAAAAGAGAAGCGAAGAAAGTAAGATCAGATCTCGTATAATCTAAGCGAGTCAGTAAACACAAAAGTGGCGACAGGTTGGACACGTCGGCTCTAAGTAGCCAGACACCTTCATCCATTGATCCATACACGCCCGATGATCGTTCGTGCTACAGTGGCCCCGACACCACACCCGCCGCTGATGGTCATATCGTCTGCTGTAAATCTGCTTCTCAGCCGCTCAACCCACCCACCACGTCAACGAAAAATCCAAGCAGGCAAATCCCACACTCGCCTCAACCGCCCTTGGCGCCACCATTCCTAAGCTAGCCGTCGTATTCGAGACCCGAGCAACCTGGTCCAGGCTCAACCACACGATTGGTGGTCGTCTGCGGCCAACCCTGGACAGAGCGTCGTATTGCAAGACTCCTCTCCCCCGCCGGCGCTCGCGGTGCGTGCTCTATATGCTGCACCTCTCCACTAGAGCGGAGGGTCTTAGCTTCAGCTCCAGCTTGCCCCTGCATAGACCGACCCTCCCAGCTCCCCATATTAGGACTCACCGATTCCCGTCGATTCGCCTAGTACCACTCTGACTGGAGGCCCCATATGGTGACGAATTTGCGCACCTGAGAGTCGTAACACTCAGGGCATAAGAGCTGAGCAGCCAGAAAGGTCAAGATAGGCTTAACGTCCAGGCCTTGGTCGAGATACTCGGCACATTGTTCGAGTATCAGCATGGCCTGCGCACGACAGTTGGGGTCGATTTTGTTTTGGCAGACGCGGCCATGGTGAGCTCTGGACTCTAGACATAGATCCTGGGTCTCGGGGTCTAGCCTTAGGATCTTACACAGAGAGCGTAGCCGTGTGATGTCCGCAGCCATGTTCCTGGCGTCTTCGTTTTTTCTTTTTTTTTTTTTTTTCATCTCCTTTATTTTTTTTTTTATCACTGGAGCTGGCTTGGGGAGGAGACAAGAACACAAAGGCTTCATGGTTCAGGAAGACACTGGGAGTGGGGGGTTACTGATGATTGATATGCTAGTATGTTGTGTAATCCCCTCTCTACAGCCAGCGCCAACGTGGTTGTCGAATCGTGGAATCGGGGTTCTAGACAGGAACACTGGCATGCTTAGAGGGGGACATCATTGCCCGGTCGTTTGTGCCGTCCATTCCTTCTCTTTGCCGCACGATGAGTTATTCTCGGCCAACAAACGCTCATATGTTAGTATCTTACAGCATTAGCGCTCGACTAAGAAAACACCAAATTGGCATTGGTATCGTGTCGTGAACCGCCCCAATATTATTTAAAAGTTTGAATGAGCACACAATGACTGGATTGTCCTGTATAGGTCGAGGTTATGTGTGGTATTTCCCTGTTTAAACATCGCCATTAGCTACTGTCTGAGCTGCGTCTAAATTATAACTACAGTATGGATGCTCAGAAATAAGACCACGATAGTACCCATGTAGATCTATACAGGGTAGCAGTTGTTTGATAAGCAACTATGGATTTCTAGGTTTTACAGAGTTGGAGTCTTACAATGATATCACCCTCAATATAAAACTTCACAACCCCTCTCCAGCCCCTCATCAGCATCGTCAAACCCAACCCATCACCCACAAACCCATCACTGACCTATCCACAACAACACCAGGAATATGAAAGAGGAGAGTATTCTTATCGCCGGAACTGGGACCTTCGGGGTCAGTGCCGCCTATCACCTGGCGCGTAGCAGTTCCAACCCGTCTCGAATCACGCTTTTAGACCGCGGAGCCCCTCCATCCACACCTGCTGCATCGACGGATATCAACAAGATCATCCGTGCCGACTACTCTGATCCATTGTATATGAGTCTGCGATTTGAAGCCATCGAGGCTTGGAAGTCCCTTCCGTTTTTCCAAGACGCGGGTGTGTATCATCAGTGCGGGTGGATTGCAATGGATAAGAAAGATAGTGACCAGCCCCGCATCATCAGGAAGAATTTCTGTGATAGTAGTCGCGATGATGTGGTCATCGACATGACTGAGGAAGAGGTAAAGAGTCGCTGGGGTGGGCTACTTCAGAGAACAGACTGTAGTCCGTTTGGGTCATACTACTTTAATCCTTCGGCGGGATGGGTCGATACCGGCAAGGCATTGGCCATAATGGCTGATGAAGCTGTGAAGATGGGAGTCAAATATGAGATTGGCGAGGCACGGAGGATTATCCGCGGAGAAGATGGGGCACATGCGATTGAAACAGATACTGGTGCAGTATTCAAAGCAGACAAGATCCTCCTGGCAACGGGAGCATGGACAGGCCAGTTAATGTCTTCTATTGAAGATGAGTTACAACTGCCCGACGAAGAGCGTGTGGAGCACCAAGCATCTGCGGCTGGCGTTTGCGTAGCCCATTTTCAGCTCCGGGGAGCTGAAAAGGAAGCATATGCGCAGCTACCGGTATTTGTATATGGGGAACAGGGTTCGTGAAAGCTGAACTATTGAACGGATATATGCTGAGGGAAAACAGGGGAAGTGCTACCTCCGACTGACTCGGGGGTCCTCAAATTCACCTTTGCGACGTCCTTCAAAAATATAACCCGCACAGCGTCTGGCCATGAGATATCTGTCCCTGTTCCGGACCAAGAAAAGGCTCCGCTGGGCCTCCAGAAAGACTCGATAAATTTCATCAAGCCACGTTTACCTCAGGTTCTGGACGATGACCGTAAACCAGATTACTATCGACTGTGTTGGGACTCTATTAGCCCTGACCAACAGCCACTCATCACTCAACATCCAAATCCCAGCGTTTCGAACCTGTACTTTGCCATCGGGGGCTCGTTCCACTGTTATAAGTTTCTCCCTATCATTGGAAAGTACGTGGCTAACGTGATAAATGGTGTGAGCAATGGCCTGCAAAAGGATCAGGCTTGGGCATGGAAGTCGGCCCACAAAAGCAACAGAGGAGTGCACGAGACGCTGGTGCCAACGAGGCTGTTTCGAGAATTTGTATGACTCAGGGATTGCATTCCACTCCCAGTAGAGGTAGAGCCTTAGTTGGAAATATAAGGCTTCGCTTCCATGGGTAGTTAGCGTAAAGAGAACAAAGCTAGACATAAGAATTCATCACAGTGCGGGCCAAGCTAACCCCAATTCTGCTTAACAAAGAAGACCTACAAACAGTAAACTGTGAATGAGATTCACGGCTTCCGCTCAGGGCATATCGACCGAGGGTATAAATATTTACCCCAGCTCACCGGCCAGCGGGTTTTACCGTCCCGATGCAGTTCACCAGCTGTGAGCTTGCTTGTTCTCAGAAAAGGTGTCACTAGCCAGTAACACCTAATAGTCTGCTTACAGAAGACTCAGGTGATGGTGTAAGTTTCCCCTTGCTGCGGGCTTTCTTTCATCTTCCCGTGTTGGGATGTGCATGATGAGCCTAACTAACAATCACGTTATCTAAACAGCGATCTCTGGAAGGCTTGAGGGAATTGCGCATTCATAACTTCTGATACTCCATCCGGCAGGGTCGGCAGCTTGCTTCTAAAGCCGGGCTGCTGGCCATTAAGGGCCGTGTCCTGAAAGAGGGCGGCATCCATTGTCTCAGGGTTGTATTAGTACTAATAGGTTTCTCTCGTCCTGACACCCAGCTACAAGACCAAGATCATTGACATACAGCTTTTGTGGGGCTCAGTACTTCTTGCATCGGATAGGCTTGTTCTCTCCGATTAGGGTTCTAGAGTGGCAGCCACTAATTCAAAATGGATGAGGGGGAGCATTTCTGCAGTATTTGCGGAGGACCGCTGTACACCAACTTTGTCCAGCATACCACCTATGACCCAAGTCTAGCTACCGAAAGGGACATTGAGGTATGAAGGAAAAGTTCAGAAATATAGATTACAGGAATTTCCAGTAGCTGACAATATGTGCAGTGGCTCAAATTGACCAGGATCGTGCGTGCCAATACCCATGATGACGCAGATCCAAACGAAGGAGCATATTACATTAGTATGATGGTGAGTATGCCCTTTCTGAACCGCTTGTAATCAAATCCTCAAATGTCATCATGTCTGTACTAACCGCATTAAGGGAACATATGAATATGAGCCGTTTCGTGTCTTTCGAACCAATCTCAATGGCCCCACTAATGAGCTCGAGTTCAACGCGTGGGAAGATGGATTCGTCGTGCACAATGCATGCTTTATGATGCTGCATGAAATAGGCATGAGTGATAAACACATGATCACCATGGGACGCGAGATGTTCCTCCGGATGCAAATGCGCCTGTGCATGAGCGGCGACACCGTCATCAACTGGGGCGATAATAGCCACTATGGAGGCTCTGGAATATTTCAGGGCCATAGATGGATGGGCCGCGCGGGATATGAGGTGCGTATAAATGAGTGTTAGTGGTTCCCTAACGTATTAACCTGGCACTAGTGGCTTGTTGCAAACCCCGACTATGAACCGGACTTCTCTGATCTCCTGGAAGAAGCAAAGCGCGACAGCCCAGACGAGATTGACGCCGACTTGTGGGACGAAGCAAAACACTACGAAAATGGGGATCCATTCTGGTGCCTCCCGGTTGAAATCCGCCATGTGATCTTGCATCTCCTCCCGCCTGAGTCGCTCTTTGATATCCTGCGGGCGAGTCCGGCCTTTTGCGTATCTAGCACCTCACTCTTAAACAGGTACTGGTATTTGGTCATTGAAGACAAGATGCCCTGGATGGAGCACACTGCACTCAGCAAGACACTGACTGAGATTGAAGACCCAATTGACTATAAAACCCTCGCTGCACGGTTGGTAGAGGTCACCATCACTCTTGATGGCATGAACGGGCCGTTACACGAGTATCTAGGCTTGCAGAACCGCCGGAGAATTATGAGCTGCATTGATCTGATTCTGGATGATCTTGAAGATACCGTTGGAGGCAAAGATAACCATGACGGCGTTCTGCCAGAGATATTAAATATGTCCAGCTTTCGAGGGGTGACGATCTCGAGGGATGAGTCAATTGACCGGGAAAATACAGATGTCTATATTAGACCCGTGATCCTCAATCCCCCCAGTCCTCAGGGTGTCCAGGTGTATTTCGGGGAGGGCGGCTGCATGGTCGGTATGGAATTCCTACTGGAAGGGGATATATGCGGTCGTCTCGTGGGCCACGAGGCCAAGTCTGTGGAAGGCGTGTCGTTTCCCAAGGATACGGTCATAAACGGCTTCATCATATCGCTCGGTCCGCGGCTCGAATTCCAGGCAAACGACATGATACGTGGCATCGCCATAATAGCAGATGGAGACTACCGTCGTCCCTATGCCAGGTTCGGTCATTGGACCAACAATGACGTCGTCCAAATTCTATGCACAAGGCCTATGGAGACGCTGGTCGGTTTCAGTGCACAGTACACCGTGCGTACTAGCCACATGAGAGAATTACTGAGCAACGATTGCTAACTCAGCAAAGGAATTCTGTATCTCCCAGTTTGGTATAATCGTCGCGGAGCTAGCTACAAGCGCCCTGGGATTTGTGTGGGATTCAGACGCGAACCTTCTGGCGGCCACTCGCTGGGTCAAGGAATGGCCATCGCCCAACTATGAGCCTGCGAAACTCCTACCCAGCTTAAAGCAACTTAACATTGACTACCAGGCTCCCGTACACTTCCTTGACTTTGAATCTCGTATCATCGATTCCATCAAGGCATTCTTCCCTCACGGGGCCGGCAAAGCCATCGGCGGCTTGCTCTTCACGTTCAGCGACAGAATCCAGAAGCTCGTCGGTGTAGCTGATAACCATGGATCTATCTCACAGTTTGCATGTAACGAGATCACTTTCAATCCGGGCAATGAACAGAGAATCACCGGCGTGGCAATTAATTGCACGGATAGTCGCCTGGGATCCCCCCTGCCTTGCGGGGTCGGCAGCCTCGTGGTAGGTTGTTTTGTCTTTTCTTTCTTTTCTTTCATTTCTTCTTCCTTTCTTCTCTTCCTTTCCCTTCCCCCCCCCCTTCTTTTATTTCTTTGTCTTTACTTTAGTATGCTGTACCCCACTGACACCTCCCATAAACAGTTCATCACCGAGCCGAGATCGAATAATATGATCCTAGGATGCCGCCGAGGTCCGGGCAACTACGTACGACTCAAGGGCCCATACGAATACTACGAAAAGGAGCGTCGAGTAGTCGGGATGCAGTTCGTCTTCGAATACGGCGTGATCACCCAGGTCGGGCTGGTGCACTAGACGACATACCAACAATCTTGACCAACCTAGTCGAGCGAAGAAATGGCGACTTACTTATTACCCCCATACGCTACCAACAGAGACGAGATATGTGTTACGGGACAAGAGACAAGGATTGGGCGAACGGAGAGAAAGGTACACCGTACATCCAGGTGGGTGGGGCTTTTGAATCCGATGGGAGGAGCGACGTGATTATGGGATTGGGATTGGGATTGGGATTGGGTGACTGGTGATTTGGGATCAAGTGACGCTTTTTGTATACATGACAGACAGATAGCTCACTTAGATACATAGCAGCGGGAATGGATAGCCCCTTGGAGAGAATACGATTGAATCATACCGGTAATATCGAGAAAGGAACCTGACTATGGCACTAGTTACGATATATTGTGTGTACCTGTTAAATACTATCTTGTGGTATATGCGTTGGTATGAAGGATCTACAGTGTTACTACGACGTAGCTGTCCCTTATTGGTTCAAACATACATGCGATGACCCCGCTTTTAGATGAATTGGACTGACATGCTTGCTTGAGTCAAGGCGCAGTCAAACCCGAAAGATTTCGCAGTTCACGGTAAAGTCGAGCGAGGGAGGAGCGCAGATTGAACGTTCGCATTACTATGGCGTTCAAAATTGGTGCTTTAGGTCAAGTCGCATAGATCTGGAGAAAACCCCAAGGGCGGGAATGGTAAACCTCAAATGTATATGACGAAAGTCTACGATACCATAGTAAGGTATCCTACCCTCAATGCCAGATGTAGAAGCATTCGCGTTAGGGTCGGTGACCTCCTTTCCTCCTTCATTCGCCCTAGGAAGAAAAACAACGAAGTAGACCCGGAACTTTCGGCTAGATCCGCGACTTGCGAACTTAGCCCGTCATTTCTGAAGTGTGATTGAGTCATGGCTTCCACTTCATCTTCATGCAAGTAGCTGCTGGAGGTTGGCGGTCCGAGTGTAGAAGGTCTATGGAGCGGCCAATGGCATTTCCCCGGAGCGTCACGCAGCATGTTACCATAAACTGTAACAATGCTACGTGTCACTGTTGTATCACCTGGGCACAGGCAAGCTTGCATGAAGGAATTATTGGGGGCCAGTAGAGATTGTTGAATATTGGCCATAGCTCTTCATGGCTGGCTGAGGCCTGCATCGAGGCAGCTCTAGCTGTTGGAAGACACAGAATACCTGCGGAATCGCCTGATACTATCTATCATACAAGAGCTGAGTAGATATGATTTTTTTGCTTAAATACCCCATCATGCACCTTCACCTGCCACTAGCATTCCATCCATATATTCTGCTTGGCTAATCCAAGTCATACATACCGGCGGAATCGTCTATTGAAACGCACAATCCACTACAATACAATGTCCACTACGTATACTATTGATGTTGAGAATCACCGTGGCGCGAATACTAACTATGCTGTCTTTATGGAACCCCCTCAGTTCAGTGGTGGTCAGCAACCTTGGATGAATGTCTGGTATACATCATTCGTTCCGCTTGGTGGAACATTTAGTATCACGACGGGGATAGACTTTCATGCTTGTGAGCTACAGTCCTTCCTATTATAGGGGTTTGCTCATGATTGAAGCTAAGAAATAGCCTTTAGGGGTTGGAAGTGTGCCCACAAGACCGGCACCAGGTGTAGTAATTACCTCTGGCATGAATCTGCTCTCTCGTCTTGGTTCTCCTAGCACACCTGGCAGTATGTGCCCGAGTTTGATATTATACAATAATATATTAATTTAATGCTAACTGCTGTCCACCCCAAATACAGGCACTTTTGATCTCCAAGTGATTGAATCATTCCCTACTATCGCCGAAATTACCCCGACCGCTACTGCTGGTGCATATGAAATTGATTCTGGTGCAGACTTCACTGTACCTAACGATACCTATCTGGTTGGACTTGCCAAAGTTGACCATCGAGGACGGGTTGCCCCGGTTGCATCGGTATGCGTGTCTCTCTCTCTCCATTAAGCTTCCCCAAGCTAATCATAATCTATCATTAGGTGGCCCCGCTCAACAATATGAAGATTCAAATTTCTCCAAAAATGAAATTTTTCGTCACCGAAAGCCAACAGGTAGCAGGAGAAATAGTTGACTATGGCGCTGTTTTGAGAGACGGTGCTACCATTGATTTCAGCAGCGGCGAGGGGTTGGGTAAATTCTATGCTCGTGTAGTCCAGGGTACGAATGGAGGGTTTACCGTGACATACTATGATTCTTTTGATGACTGAGGCACTGATAATATGCCGCCCATGGTACCCGACTTAGGATTGGCTTTTGAACTTGTGGATTGATTCTGGGAAAGAATTTTGGAAGACATTGGGCTTTGCAACTATGTGCAACCAAGTTTGTAGATAAGAGTCCTTTTGTTTGTTTGTTTGTTTTTTATTAATGGCCAAGAGATGCAAGCTCGTGACATCACACTTGCGCAGACTTGTCCGAGATGAGTACCGGGCTCACTGTCTAGATGAACATTTTATCCCACACTCCATCAGCACCTGGCAGCTGAGTGATGATGGGGTCTATGTTGCTCCACTTGAAATTAAGCTCCAAGGGTCGGAGCCGCACTGAGCTCCTGTTTCCAAGTTGACTGTGCAAGGGCTGGAGAGTTTTCTTTCTGTGTTGAAGCATGGCAACATAGAAGGATTAGAAGAAATACTGGGGATAAAAATCCCTTTGATTACATTCCCCAATTTGAAGATTCTCAGAGGGTCTGCGATTGAAGCATGGATGAGGCTGGTGGAGCATGGTCAGGTATCTGTGAAGGATATTGGAAATTAAGGCTGTATAAACGGGTTACTGGAGAGGAAAACCACTACGCTGGAGAAGATACAACACTATCCGGTGCGATAAATGCCTGACAGCGAGTTCAAGACATACAGAGCAAGATAAAGTCCTATGTTGGTGTTGTTTATCAAAGGTCAATAACATGGTAGATATGAATTTGGTATCACCCCAAATCCATAAAGATAGTACTGGGGCTTAGTACATCCCAACCCTCTCTAGTATCAGTTAATATGGTTTAGGAAAGGTAGTCTCCTTGATATATGTTTTCCAGGCTTTTCTATTTATAAAGATATTTTTCTACTTATATATCCTTTAATTTATGAATATATTTTAGAAGATATTGTCGATCCTGGCCTTTGAGTAGGAGCTTGAGAGAGCAGCTACATTTTATAATTGACTTTTTATATACTGGGTTATTGAGATTCATAATATGTTGTGATATAAGGGCCTTCATACTATGATTATAAATAAAAAGAATATTCTAAATATAATAATCCACTTCTATCTTTATAGAATATCCGCTTAAGGAGAAGAGCCGCTGTCTCTTAACCGGTAATAAGTTTCTACCCAAGAACCGTTCACCAGCTAACCGTTTGGCAGAGCGACGGATCATTTTCCAATTACCGGCTGATTGGATACTCAAGCCCAGACCTGGGCGCCAAATGACTCCGCGGAGTAGTAGTATCTTACCGCGGAGCACTTGACTGTGAGGATCAACCATGTTGAGATTCGGGATTAGTGATCCCATTGCATCCTACACCGTGCAGTTGGACCGACTCCGACGACCTCCTTACTTACTACTTACTTACACCGAGGTCCCCCCCTCGAAGTAAGTCGGGCCGAACTATCGCCGATAGCCAACGTTTAGGGCAAGTAAACTTGTTGACTCATTGAGATCCCCACTTACGTCCAGTGGGACTTGAACCGCGAACAAACCAGAAAATGTTGAGAAACGAAGGAACAAGAAGGCGAGCAGGGTGAGCTCTCATCATAGTCGTAGTTCCTGGGGGAAGTTCTTCGGTCCTCTCACCTTACATAATTCAGTGGGGAACTGCATCCAACGAACTAATAAATATTAACATCCAGACCCAATGATGTACGTCAGCGGTAACCACTCAGCAAACCCGAGGCCTACGGGCAATCTCCCAAAATGTTATCGCTTTCCTGGTCAGTCCCAGGGAAGATAACCGTGCTTTAGAACCATCATTTCCGTCCTAATCCATAGGAATGAAAGAGGTTCGACGTGGCCATTTATTTATCGTATTCGGGCGTCGTGGAAACTCTCCTCTCGGCATATTCCGTTGACGCAACACCGAGGGTAAATCGTGGACCCCGCATTTTATGCCCCAGTGAGTGAGCCTCGACCGACTATGCATTACTTTAGCCCTGATGTTATGTCGATGATCGGCCCTTCCTTATAAAAATGGGGGAGGGGGGCATTGCGGAGCAACCGAGGAACATTCGATATCGGCTATAAATAATGAGGAATGGAGAATCGCCGAATACTCCGCATTCTTATCCATTCATACATACTATACTTGCCTTGCTTTCGTAGATCATAGGGCATCATCTGTCTCTATAATTCCCTAGAACACTTTGCAATATGAGCCTCGGTATGTACTATGACGATGATGGCCGTCGAGATCTTCCCTGCTGACGATACCTATAACAGCTGCAGCAGTCGCTGGTGGAGCGACATTGGCGGCGTACCTCAACGCCAAATTCCACATCTCCAAGGATGTAACCGGCATTATGAATGTCCGGCGGAGTGAGCGTGATTATGCGCACGCGGTCTCCCAGAAACAGGGCAATGTCTGGTTCCTCTTCCGAGAAACTGCTGCCCAATACCCCGACATGGCCTGCATCTGGACGCGGGAACGGTCCTACACGTATCGCGAAATCATGGCATACGCAAATCAATACGCACACTTCTTTCTATCCAGGGGTGTGAAGAAAGGCGACCTGGTGGCCTTTTATTTGCAGAACCGGGCGGAGTTCATCTTCGCGTGGCTCGGATTGTGGAGTATTGGATGCGCGCCGGCCGCGATCAACTATAATTTGTCGGGCGATGCACTGCTGCATTGCTTGAAAATCAGCGGCGCAAAGCTGGTGCTGGTGGATGACGACGATGAGTGTCGTGCCCGCATGGACGAGTCTAGATCTGCCATCGAGGACAACCTCGGCATGGAGCTCGTTACTGTAGATCCCACATTTACCACTACGGTGCTTTCACAATTTCCCACACACGTCGTTGAGGACGGCCGTCTGGCATTAGACGTGGACGGCCAGTATCCAAGTATTCTACTCTATACATCCGGCACCACGGGTATGCCGAAAGGCTGTGCCTTCACCATGACCCGGCTATATACTACGGTTCTCATCCGCTCTGGCGGTATGGTGCCAGACAAACCCGGTGCAGATGGCGACCGTTGGTATAGCTGTATGCCCCTTTACCATGGGACCTCAGCAATTGCCATGATCAACTGTGTCGTAAGCGGCAGGGGTATTGGCCTAGGTAAGAAATTCAGTGTGCGGCAATTCTGGAGCGACATCCGGGATTCTGACTCGACGTTCTTCGTGTATGTCGGAGAGGCAGCACGTTATCTACTCGCTGCACCGCCATCGCCGGATGATCGAAACCATCGGGTGCGTTGTATGTATGGCAACGGCCTCCGTCCGGATGTTTGGGACAAGTTCCGCGACCGTTTTGGCGTACCAGAAGTGGGAGAGTTTTTCAATAGTACCGAAGGCATCTTCTCGCTGTTCAACTACAACGCTGGCCCGTTTACCACCGGAAGTGTTGGCCACCACGGCCTCCTCATGCGGTTACTGCTGAACAACACATTCATCCCCGTGGCCATTGACCCGAATACAGGCGATGTCCTCCGTGATCCTAAAACGGGTTTCGTCGTGCGGGCGCCATACGAGACGGGCGGCGAAATTATCGTGAACGTTCCAAACAAGGAGGCTTTCCAGGGCTACTGGAAGAATGAGGATGCGACGTCCAAGAAGTTTTTGCGCGACGTGTTCCGCAAGGGTGATATCTACTATCGATCGGGTGATGCTCTGCGCCGCCAATCGGATGGTAGGTGGTACTTCTTGGACCGCCTGGGAGATACATTCCGGTGGAAGAGTGAGAATGTGTAAGTGCCCTGGAACCCCTGACCGACTTGAATAAAGTGATCTGACTGGAGTGAAGTGCCACCGCTGAAGTTGCCGAAGTGCTGGGTCAATATCCCGGCATTCTCGAAGCCAATGTGTACGGCGTCACGGTCCCACACCACGAAGGACGAGCGGGCTGTGCAGCCCTTCAAATCAGCCCCGATGCGAAGGAAACCTTTAACTTCCAAGAGTTCTCCAAGTTCGCTCGTTCCCGGCTGCCTAAGTACGCTGTCCCGGTGTTCCTGCGCATCGTGGCTAGCTCGACCCATATCCACAATCACAAACAGAACAAAGTGCCACTGCGAGATGAAGGTGTCGACCCAGATAAGATTGGGACTAAGGTCACGGATGGCGCGGCTGATCAATTCTACTGGCAGGTCCCAGGGGATCTATCCTATAAGAAGTTTGAAAGAAGCGATTGGGAGGTATTGCAGGATGGCAAGGCCCGACTATAGCTTTATAGTGATAATACAAGGCTAGACTATAGAGACTGCATACTCGTCAATGAGTCCACAGTTACAAACCCTCCTGTAATCCTCCCCAGAAGCCGACATGGGCAATGTCATGTCATGAGTAAACCTATACAGTTCGAAATCCCTCCCATCCGTCCAAGGCCTGTCGACACTGTTGTTTGTACAGCGTCAGACCACCCGGGAAATTCAAATGCTCTCGCTTCTTGCCAGGTATATTGGCTCCCATGTACCAGGAGTCCGCCTTGGGCAACAAAGTCATATTGGTAATCTGATTCACCAGCTCCTTCCACTTGTGCTCGGCTTCAGGAGTGGGTTCAACAAACGACAACCCACTTTTATCGATTTTCTGAATCGCATCAATAACCCACTGGCCCTGCAGCTCGATGGACACTGGGCCGTTACTGAGCGCTGTAGGTCCGTGGGTCCCGTAGATCCAAAACATATTCGGGTAACCATGGCTCGCCATGCCCAAGTACGTGTGCACACCGTCCCTCCACTCATCAGCCAGTGACGTGCCGTTTGTGCTTATAATGCCCATGTTCGTAATGGGACCGGTGACGGCGTCAAAGCCGGTCGCTATGGCGATAGCATCGACGGGATAAAAGCGTCCATCGCTGGTAGCGATGCCAGTTGGTTTGATCTCTGCGATGTCAACTTGGCGCAGATTGACGACATCCACGGTTGATCGATTAAACTGCTCGTAATAATCCTGCTCGAGCGATGGACGCTTTGTTCCGAGAGGATGCACCGGCTCCAGTGGAGCCAGAATATCCTTTTTTCTCTGATCGACAATCCTCTCGCGCGTCTTCTTCGCCCAGAAATCATAGTATTCACGGTTCACTTTCTCATCAAACAGCACATCCGAGTAGCCATCCAGAATAAACGAAAACCCGCCCTTCTTCCAGTTCGCTTCGAACAAGGCCTCGCGCTCTGCAGCTGGCGCATCGAACAATTTCGACGGTAGGAAGTCCTCCAGATTCCCGCTAAATGTCTTCGCCCGGTCTTCGAAGACCTGCGGGTAGCGGGAACGGTTCCGGACCTGATCTTCTGCTGTCCACGTTGCCTGGTTCATGGGAAGAGCGAGATTTGGGGTCCGTTGAAACACGGTGAGGTTGGCGGCTTCCTTGCCCCATTCTTGGACGATCTGGACGCCGGTGGACCCAGTCCCGATGACAGCGACGTTCTTCCCTTTGACATCTACCCCCTCCCGCGGCCAGATGGAGGAATGATAAATATCACCCTGGAAGGACTGTAGGCCCGGGAAGTCAGGGACATAGCGCTTCGTCGACGTTCCGACGCAGGGCAAGAAGAACCGCGCGGTGGCAGTTTTCCCATCCTCGGTCGTCACCTTCCACCGGCAGCGGTCCTGATCGAACTGCGCCCGGACGACTCTTGTTTCGAACTCGACGTCTTTCTTGATATCGAGCACTTGATCAAGATGCCGGAAATACGCCTGCAGCTCTTCCCGACTGGGGAACTTTTCCTTCCAGTCCCAGCCCTGCCATGTCTCCGGGAGAGAAAACTGGTACACAGCGCTGTCTGTGTCTACGCGGGCGCCAGGGTAGGTATTCCAGTACCATACCCCGCCCAGGTCAGGCGCAGTCTCGTAGACTTTGCATTTGTAGCCTAGCTGGCGAAGCTGGTACAAGAGGAAGATCCCGGAGAATCCGGCACCAACAATCAGGATATCATAATCGGAGTGAGGGGAAGACCGTGTCATTTTCGCTGCTTAAGGATTTGTATGTATGCAGCTACAAGAAACCTGGAGATACGGGGGGGGGGAAGATATAGAAGGCGTGAGACGCGCTTATGTTTCTTATGCATTTGTCATATACGTCGGTGGGTCGTCAGCCCCCACCAACTCTTTGCTACTTTCACTTCTAACCCTTATAGTCGATGTCGATGTCGCCAAAGAGAGGTAAGACAAAATGGAACGTCCAAGCCCTCTGAAGTTTGACGCGAGGCCTAATTCTGAATCTGGAAGGATGGGCCGACTGAGAATAAGCACTAGTAACGGTCTCCACGGCCTAAACGCCAATGAAATCATTTATCTATCTGGATGAAGCTGCTACGAAGCATAATTAAAGCGCCCGTCCTGAATCCTTCACAACGTTTTTATTGGGGCTTGGAAGCTTAGGGTTGCTCACAATCAGATGCTACGATGCCGATCCAAAGTTGACAAATCCCGAGCGATCAGCAAGCCAGTTTCAACTTTGAGCTTCTTCGTTGCTTACGATGGACGCTTCGAGGAAGTAGCACATGAGATTCAATTCAAGTTGCATTTGAAGCCTACTCCTCAACTCTATTAAACTCCTCAATCACACTCCGCGGCTGCCAGTACTCGCCCAACTTCGTCCACCCCATATCCAACCCAAACCCCGATGGACCACCAACGGCCAGGCCTTCTTGTGTCGTCCACAAGGGGTGCGCAGCCATGGCAATAACATTGACTTTAAGGCCGTACCGCAGTTCCTGCGATCCAATCGCTTCCCCATCCTGTCCCAGAATCGAAATCAAATCAGGGACCGTGCAGATCACTTCTTGCGTGGATGTCTCCTCCGGCGCATCGGGATCCGCATAGGCGGCGTAAAGAAACTCGTTCTGGAATGGAATAATCAGACTGCGGTTCGCCTCGAGCTGACTGTCACTATCCGTAGGAGAATTAATAGTCTCCCGTTCATCGCTGCCGAGAGGCGCAATCAGACAGTAACCCATTGTGTAGCCCCGGCTGACGTCCCGTTTGACGTCGATGATCTTACCGGTGTAGAGGAGTTTGCCGGGCGAGGTGTCGAACTTGTTAGGTTAGTGCTAATCCGATAGTCAAGTGCAGAAACCGGGGCGGGGGAGGGTTAGGGTAGATACAATGGCTTGGATCATGTCCGTCTTTGATCGCCGCGCACGATGCACAGCTCGCCCGATATACCACGCTTGGGAGATGGTGTTTGGTATGATGTATTTCTTGGTCTCCGTGCCCATAAGTGGTGCTGTTGATAGGGCGACCTTATTGCCCATATCGATGCACTGGCTTCGGGCCATTGTTTCAGCGCGGCGATTGCTTTCAGCGTGCTAGCGGGGTTGGAAGTTAGCATTTGTATTAGGGTGGATAGGGCAGGACCGTACCAGGATGATGGATACATTCCCTCTTCCATCTGCGACAGCGCAAGGAGTGGAGGAGAGCCCATAGACGTATGGCGTACCTAGCAAGTTAATACAGAATCGCGATCCTGGGGCTGAGCAACTCACAGTGCGCCAGGGTCGGATATGCCCTCCCCATCAGGTCCCCGTCCACCACTGGAATGTCGTACATCACGCCGGAAGGGAATGCCGATAAGCCATTTCCGCCGCCAATCTCGTCGGTGACGATGGCGTGGAAGTCTTTCTTGCCGGCGATGCGCGCACAGCTTTCAATAGCGACGGCCAGCTCTGTCCCAGCAGAGATACGCTCGCTGGATACGCTAGGGGCGCCGAACCACGAACTCATGACGCAGACATCCGAGTCTCTTAGGCTGACGGGCTTGACAACCCGCATGTTCCCCGCGTAGCCTGGATCCTGGAGAAACTGGAGGCAATGCAAGTACTGTACACGAGAAGGACCGCCGCCGCCCGTTCCTAGGACGCCTGTGCCCGTAGCCATAAACTCCAAGTCGACCGCAGATACGTACCACGTATTGTTGCGGATGGCCGGCTGATATGTATCTAAATCGATCTGCAGGGATGGTTTCGCAGCGAAATGGGGGTTCTTGCGCTGTGTATTAGCCGTAGGAGGCTCTTCCTCGCCCCCTTCGAGGTCATCATATATATTGTCCTGGAGTGTATCGGACTGTCCTGCCGCTTGATTATCAATATTCACAGGAGCAAGGTCCCCAATAGCCTTGATAACAAGCCGTGTCGCCTTGTTTGTGGCATAGGCAAGAGGGATCTTCTCGACTGTGGCGATCCTGACTGCGTCCCTCTTGGCTCCACGAGCAACAGCTGCGTCAATCGCCCGTTGCTTAGCTGACTCGAGCACCTGCTTCTCATCCCGGCCCTCTAACAACTCAATCACATCTATCTCTCCGGCTACCTTAGCAATGGCCGCGCCAACCGCATTGGCAGAGTCATGATGCGGCGGCATGATGCACTTCACGACACCAGTCAAATCATCCATATGAACGACCGAGCCACCACCCACGAGCAGCAGCACAACCGGCTGGTCGGAGATCTTCATACCATCAATCGCCCGCTCCAGAATTTTCCGGATCTCTTCCCGGGCCTTAGAGACCACCTGCGCCGGGATGTGTTGTTGCACCTTCTCGTGGTCCCCAATATCGGCCTTTCCAGATGCTGCAACAATATCCGTTGCAGTCATCACATCGCCGCCAAATACTAAAGCGCGACTAGTGAGATAATGGCCCACAGACTTGGGTCCAACAGTGACAGCTCCGGTGTGTTCATCCACGCCCACACGACTGCCACCGCCGAGCCCAACGGAGAGAACCTCGGGCATTGAGAACGCCGTCCGCACGCCCCCAACCTCGACGAAGTTTGGCGCCTGCCGCGGAAATCCAGATGGTAGCAGTGCACAAACGTCGGTGGTCGTTCCACCGATATCAACGACCAGAACCTGCTGGTCGGACTGTTTTGCGCCGCTACCACCACCACCACCACCACCACCACCACTCCGATCCAAAGAGGCAAGGAAGGCCGCGCCAGTCATGCTGTTTGTCGGTCCGCTGGCGAAGGTCTTGATGGGCAATTCGGCCGCCGTGGCTGCATCGGTCAAGGTGCCATCGTTTTGGGTCAGATACAGTGGGCAATGCAGTTGCAACTTGGCCATTGCGTGACAAAAGGCTCGCACCGTTTTCTGGGCGAAGGCCAGAATGGAGGCATTGAGGATGGTGGCATTCTCCCGCTCCAAGAAACCGATGCGACCGATGGAATGGGAGCAGACAATAGAGAGCGAGGCATCGAAGCTTAGCATTAGCTTCTTACAGGTCTCCTCGTGAATACCTTCCTGGTCCAATGGAGAGAACACCCCGAGCAGGGCTACCATCTTGATACCTGCCTCTTGGATGCTCTTCACCGTGGCTTTAATCTGCTCTACATTCAAGGGTGCGATTTCGCGCCCGTCGATTTCAAGACCTAGCAAAAATATTACTATCCGCCCAGTTCATGAGAAATCAAGGACACTATCACTCACCACCATCCAAGTAAAACACTGGACCGGCCATGAGGTCCTTCAAGTCGGACGGGAACTCCGCGAACGGCGGCACCTGTTTCGTGAAAGGGCCGCAAAGCCGCACGACAGCGACTTTACTCAGTCTGCGGGGGTCTGCCTGCACAACTGCGTTGACAAAATGCGTCGTGCCGATCGCAACACTGGCAACATCCTGCCTCTCGACGTGGGACTGTTCCAGTGCGTTCTGGATGGACGTGTATATGCCCGTTGTCACGTCGGGTGTGGTTGGAGTCTTCGTGGACGCGCAGACACCGCGCGAGGGCGCGTCAAGGGCGAGGATATCGACGATAGCAGCGTCGGTGTTGGTGCCGCCGACATCGACGCCGATGCGATACTTGGTCATTTTGATGGAGCCGGGTGATCCTGGCGGATATGGACCATTTGGCTGTTGTCACTGCTACTCTGCTATATGAACCCTTTGGCTGGAGCGGAATCTTCCGCTAGGTAGCGATTATTCGATGTCCTAGTGAGGAGGTAGTCGGCAAGTCGGGTAGCTAGCACATACAATTCCCCTCGGGAAAGAGAAGCTGCGATACAGCGGTTGGATGGAGAGAGAGGGCGCATTAGTTCATGGTTTGAGGGGAGTTTTTGATTAGGGCGCGGGGAAGCCCGTGACCCCTCACGGGGTAGAGATGCCGCATGGAGACACGATGAAAGTACGACCTCAAGAGGCGTTTATGAGTTTTTCATATGGAATCAATTCCGGGATATCATGGAGATTGCCGATCAATGGCCTGGTGTTATATGCACCGTCAAGGTCTAGCGGAGGGACGCCTTTCGCATCCACATTGTTGCTTATTGCCATCCCCTCACCAGGATTAAGGACAAGAAACATAGAAAAGAAAAAGAAAAAGAAATGGGAGAGGACAGAGAGAGACATAGCCAAAAGATAATATAAAAAAATACTATATCACGGCTGCATCGACATACCTACTCCGTGCAGATAGATACCGTTTCCGTCCATTTGCCGTCCCACGGATACGAATCTCTGCCATCGTTGAATATTTTTACAGTTCCCATCTCTAGCTGCTGTTTTAGGATGAGCTATACATCATTTCGGCTATAACAACACGGATTCATACGGGTACTAGTATCCCTTTATGTGTTTTGGCCAACATGAAGAACGCCATTCTCAACCATCTCCAAGTCCCCCAGGAGGGAGCCCCGATTGCCAACCGATGGATCAATGATGATATTAAGCCCGTGGAAATATGTCGGCGAACCTGGAATTTCTGGACGTTCCATAACTTTTGTATGCTCCCCCTGACTTTGCAGAAAGGAAGCAACCTGATAAACCAGGCATTCTGGCCAGCTCAAATGTCTCAGTCTACATGGTAGGAAGCTCGTTGATTGCCATGGGATTAACATGGCGTCAGTCGCTAGCTGCCATCGTTGTTGGCAATATAGTTGCAGCTGGGCTATTTGTGATGAACTCATTGCCAGGACTCTTCTACCACAGTGAGCAATGAATGCACCATCCTGCTAGGAAATGGTTCTGACATCTCCAGTCGGCTTTCCTCTGGTCAATAGATATGTCTGGGGCCTGTATGGCAGTCTATTTGTGCTGTGGAACCGGATTTTGCTCTCTATCGGTGAGTTGGCTATCCCCACTGGCGTCGCTCGAGCTCGGCTAACATCTATCCCGCAGTCTGGTGTAGGTTTGTTGACTGCCGATGTAGATCACCGCTAATTCGAATCATCATGCATGATATTAGATGCGGTTCAAGCATGGATTGGCGGCGAATGTATCTACGTCTGCCTGCGCGCAATCTGGCCCTCTCTGGAACGCCGAATCCCCAATCATATGGCTCAATCCACAGGAATGACCACCGCACAGTTGTTGGCGTATATTATCTTCATGGTGTCCTCCTTGCCCGTGCTGCACATCCGTCCCCACAAGTTGCAGAAGTTCTTCTATATCTCGTCGGCCACAATCATAGTATTTGAGATCGTCATACTTATCTGGGCACTGGCTAGCATGGGCGAGAGTGGGTTTGGCAGTACGATCTCGGAACCCGGACCCGGTGGCTCGGGGTGGAAAATCGCCTTTGGGATCGTAAGCACGGTGGGCAGCACTGCTGCTGGAATTTTGAATCAGAATGATTTTACGAGGTTCGCACGAACACCTCGTCCGGCAATCCTGGGACAACTCGTCAGCCTTCCCTTGTATAGCATATTATGTGCGACTATAGGCATTCTGGTTACGGCGGCCACGCAGAATCGCTATGACGAGCCACTGTGGAACTTGCCCACCCTCCTTGGTGCCATTATAGACAACGGAGGTTCACGATCAAGAGTAGCCGCCTTTTTTGGGGGAGCTGCGTTGTGTGTCTCGCAGATGGGGTTGAATGTGCCCGGAAATGCACTCGCGGGAGGTTGGAATCCAAACCCTTGTTGTTTCTATATTTCTTCCCCCCTCCCTTTTTTTTTTTTTTTTTTTTTTTTTTTTTTTTTTTTTTTGGCATTTTATTTCTGCTCGCAATGGTAGGGTTTGACATGGCTGTTACATTTGCGAGGTACATAACACCCCTTCGCGGCCCCTATATCACTGCCCTCATGTCGATCGCATGCAATCCATGGAAACTTGTCAACACAGCTACCATATTCTTAACAGTTCTTAGTAGCTACTCGATC
>ML736195.1:33417-147998 GCA_009193595.1 Aspergillus bertholletiae
CCCCCCAAAACCTAGCCCCCGTTCTGCGATTGACATGAATTATTGAGCGCCAACACCATGGGCTGGGTGCACAATCTTGAGAAGCCCGACCCACACAGCGAGGTTTCCCAGGTCATTGCCGTAAGTCTGGTGTTCACGATCATAGCCCTGCTGGCCGTTGCCCTGCGGTTCTACATCCGAATCCATACGAAGCGACCGTTATGGCTGGATGACTATGCCGCGCTGTATAGTGCGGTCATGGTCACTGGGTACTGTGCGAGTACTATAGCTCGTGAGTGGTCTTTGCCTGGCGATGGGAGAAAAGCCTAAATCTCTAACTGCCACAGAAACTCGATGGGGTCTCGGTCTTCATGCGGATTATTTTCCCACTGCCAATGTGAAGTCATTCAGCAAGGTATATCTTAATTGACACGATGTAGGAGCGCCCTAACATTCGCTCATTCAGATCCAATATGCTGGCGGCCCGTTGTATGCGATGTCCCTGCTGGGGTTCAAGGTCTCGCTCCTGGCGTCGTACCTCCGCATCGGTGGATTTGTGAAGACGTATCGGACTATCATTATCATTGCGATTGTGGCCGTGGTGGTCAATCAAGTGATTTTCACTTTCCTCTTCATATTCCCCTGCCAACCTGTATGGTATCAGAGTCCACAGACTAGAAAGCGATAGCGTTGACCGGGCCATAGATCTCAGCGCAATGGAATCCAGAGGTTGTCGGGAAGTGCATTAACGCCCTCAAGTCATACTATGGTGCGTATCACTAATAAATACCTCCTTAGTTGGGTGTTGGCTAACAGACACTAGCTCTCGCAGGTTCGCCGTCTCACCCATGTCCACACCCATTATCCAATTCTAACGAACACAGGAACTAGTCTAGGGTTCGACCTCGTCATCATCATGCTGCCTCTCCCAGTCCTCTGGAACCTACAACTCGGCAGAAAGCAAAAGGTAACGATCACGACCTCGCTTGCCTGTTGTACAAAGCATCGATTGACCCAACTCTCATTCCCCAGGTCGCTCTCTGCTGCGTGTTCGCTCTTGGCTTCTTCGTGACAATTATCCAAATCATCCGCGTCTTCACCATCTATCGACTCAAAACCTACACGGACAGCAAACCCGTCATCCTATGGTCAATTGTCGAGATCAGCTTAGCAGTTAGTGCACCCTGCCTCCATATCCCGCCTAATAAACCCCTCTCCAAAGGAAGCTAACATCCCATGAACTAACCCAGGTGATCATCGCCTGTGTCCCCACCTACGGTCCTTATTTTCGCGTATTCGTGTCCAATATCAGCTCCTACCGCCGCCGGCCAACGGGACAAGACTACCCCCTCACCTCCGGCAATCGACACACGCGAGGCTCGAGTCGGAAACTCGGCCTCAGCAGTCTTGGCCGGGACGAACCCAGATTCGACGTACCCGAAGGGCCACGGCCATACGATAATAGCACACCGCATACAACGACGATATCATCCTCGAAAGCGACGCCGGACAATGACTCGGAGGAACACATTCTCGGAAACGGTAACCAGGCCATGTTTACCAGCGTTGGCGACGATAGAGGCATTCATAAGGTTATGGAGGTTACGGTTGAGAGGAGTTGATCTTGGGCCTTTTTTTTTTCTTCTTCTTCGAATCCTCGCTATCTATTTGTCGGCGGCATTGGCGGAGTACGGAGATTTTTCGTCTGTTTGGCGTGCAATGGGATTTTGGATCACGGCTATCTACTAATTTCTGTCTTTCTTTCTTTCGTTGTCTCTTTTTGGCTCCTGTACAGTGGAATAGAACTTTTTTCTGCCCATCACTGCCAACTTGGATATGTGCAAGGGCGTTTCGGCACCTCTCGACAGGGGGCTATTATCAGCAAGTAGACATATCTGACACATAGGAACCTATTTGGCAGCTAAATACCTTAAATTGTACATGATCTTCACTGTCAAGAGAAATTGAGGAGTATTTAACCCATTTCTAGCTCCCATAACAGAGGGCCAAACTCAACACGGAGGCCAGGGCAACATGATCACGTTACAGGTTATCAATAGCAGTCTTAGTTAGTAATCTATCGTTATTTAGTCTAACCAGGGATACCTAATTACACGTACTGTATAACTAGAGATAATTATGCATATCATGTCACAGACACCATTCCGGCAAAGAGGCCAACCAGTCGTGTTGCAACATTCCCTATTCCTGCTAGGGTAGATCCTACTGCAGATCATGTATCCACAATCTCGGCCAACTTTTGGCTGGGTACAAGCTGATCATTTTGTCGGCACGGGTGCATGTTTTGCCAAAGGCTTGATTGGACTACCTCTTGTTTGTCCAAGTGAGGCGGTCATGCTGTTTCTGGGACTCGGCGCGGCGCATCCTTTGCTATGTTGGGATGGATTTTCCGGGTCAAGGAGGTAGTAGCGACGTTCCCTATATTCTACTTCGACTAGTGGGGTGCCTGCAGAGCTAAATGTTCAGTATTCTTCCAAAGGCATTGTGACCAAGGGTTATCCATTTTGCCCGATCAGCCTTTCGTCGAAGAAGCTAGCTGCTATCTATCAAAACCACGACTTCCGGACGATGAACAGTTGACCATCACTGGAGGTATATGAAGCCGCCGAAAGAGCCCGCCTAGAGCAGATTGACGTGCTAAGTGATGTCGCCGGGCGCCAACTGAGCAACACGATCCAGCCGATGTGTGCATCTGGCATGAAGCGCAGCCAGGAAAATGGCAAATCGCCACTCGGGCTGGCAGAGGTCGGTCAGGATTGTATGTTCCTTTTTCTGCCTCTCTCTCGGTATTCAACAGTCGCTAACCTAATCCCAGGGTTCATGGTACTGGCCGATTGGGATAACCCTGCAGGTGGAGATCGTGTATGCCAAGCTACGCGTCACATAGTCGGTACAGCTGAGACGACGGCAAAAGCGAACAGAGTGTATCTCCCTTACCAGTGCTACAACTATGCATCGCGGAATCAGTATCCGTTGGCGAGCTATGGTGCAGTGAATGTGGCGAAGCTTAGGGCTATTGCTGCCCAGTACGATCCTGAGGATGTATACCAGGCGCTACAGAACGGCGGATGATTGCTTTCTAGGGCGGGCTCTACGGGATAAATTTGTATACACGGTGTATTGAACTGTCCTAATTGAAGTCGCATCAATCTCAGATTTGGATAAATGTTTACTCACTACTCGTCCCGGTACCTATCCAAGTCCTAGTACAGAAAGCTATCCTCAATAGACACTCCATTGCAGTTCCATAGCTATCTGAATCAGAGTAAAACGATACAACTAACCGACTAAAGCATATAAATCACTCAGTTAACGACCGGGCCAGTCCATGTCAATGCAGGTTGCGTATTCGCCCCCTTTCATCTATGGCTTGCCATGACCTTCCTGGCTCACAGCATTACCAGAACCCCCCAATCCAATCTTAGGCTTCGCTCCCGCAACAAAACCGATGAGATGAGCAAAAGCAGGGCAAAAGACCGATTTCTAACCAGAAGGTCAGTACAGTAACGACGCAAGTTGCAGTGTCCAGAAGCACATACCATCGGGTGTGATATCATTCACTCCTGATCTGATTTGCTGCACCAGAGGAACTTGCCGGTCTTTCCCGTGACCCCGGGACATTCATCACCATATTTCCTAAGGCAATCAGCGCTAATGATATCTTTAATATCTTTGCTCCGGACCCATCCTGTTGTGTTTACTATATGGTATGGTCTGGACTGGGGTGGTTCATCTGAGTTCCTCCCATCGCAACCTGTGTACGCTTCGCCATACCATCCACAATCTGGGTACGTCCCGTTCTGGTGGCATGTACGTACTTCGCCTTTGGCGAGTGCACATGCAATGAACAGTGCGAATGCCCAGATTGTGACGTACATTGTTAATTAGACGGTGGAATGTAAATCTGCTAGTTGATGCTGCGGTAGAACGATAGATAGATAGTAGTAGAAAGTGAGATTGGAGATGGTGGTTTATTCCTAGACTGGATCAACACATCTGTCCCCTTTTATATACCAGGGGCTAGACGGATGCATCTCATAGCAGTCCAGGAAGACCCCTCTAGTCATACAGAAGAATGAAAGGAAGCGAACAACAAAAAACAAAGGCAAGAAAGACACATAGGTCAATTACCCAGAAGATCAATGTTTTGGCCTACACCCGAAACGTTTTCCTTCCTTTTCCTTTCCTTTCTTTTCTTTTTCATGATTGCTATTTTTGTCATACGGCTCGCAAGTATGACCCGAGGTCTCCTTTCAAGATTGACCGATCTCGATGGCATATCTGATAAAGACGCGACAATGGACTCCATCCCCCTTCGAGAAGGATCATTGTCAGAAGCCGAAACATATATAAGAAGGCGCCTCTTTCTTCTGTATCATCTGCAGACTGGAAGAACATCAAAAGCAAATCCGATATCAAACGATTCCCATTCACGCTAAACCCTTTACGTTATGCAACGACCCCGCTTCCGCGTGATTCCTTATTGTGGGGTAGTTGCAAACCCCGCAAACATGCTGTCGTCGAGTCTGGTGGCCTGGATAGCTTCATAGTTGGGACTTGGTGTTTATCTGGTTAATCTTCTCTGGTACATTAATTGGCTCTAGAGAATGCTTAACTGATTAATAATTACTACAGGACTTGATATAACTCACACTGGTGGCTAGACCACGATCTTAGTAGAGCAGGGCTATAGGGCTTCGATAGTCTTTCAACGCGAAATCTAAAGATGAGTAACGCAGTTATCCAGTTTTTCATTTTCATTTTCATTTTTGCGGCTTGCGTCAACGAGATACACCCATGATCCAACAAATCCGTTTACTTAAACACGCGCTTTCGTATAGTTACAGACTTGCAGTTACAAGATCTCGTAGAGACTTCAGAGTCCAGACCCCCCGCCTTAACCACTTGGAGTGAGTCTAGACCTATACTATCAACTAGAGCCTGCAAACTATGCGTGTTCACCCTCAACATATTGTTCACTGTGGATATCAAAATGCCCTGTGGTGAGGTGTCGGGGAGTTTCCGAAGTGGCAAGCGGTAACGAGGCACTGTCTACTTGTTCCACTTTCGGAGATGGCTCCGAAGTGTCTGGAGCAAGCGTCTATACTCGCATACACTGGCAATCATTGCTTGGTTCACAGGTCACCATATGATCTGCTGCAAGATGGCAGTAGCAGGGACATTGGCCAACAACCCACCAATTCGGTGGTACCTCCGAAGAGCCATCCCACCTGATGATGGCCTCCAAAATGGGAACTCGTGTAGCCCTCCAGCTTTCGGCCACCGAAGCAAGATATAAGTAGCCTCCCCTATGGCCGTTCAAGAAACAACAAACCAGCTCAGTCACGTCGCTTACCGAACTTCAAGATGGACATCCTCGACCGCAAGCCCTACAACCATGCCATCCACACCAGCCCCGCCAACGACCTCCGTCTGGTGAAATCAGACATCCCCGAGATCCAACCCGATGAGTGCCTCGTCCACGTCCGTGCCACTGGCATCTGTGGCTCTGATGTGCACTTCTGGAAACATGGCCACATCGGAGACATGGTCGTCACCGGTGACAACGGCCTGGGCCATGAGAGTGCCGGTGTGGTTCTCAAAGTCGGCAAGGATGTGACTCGGTTCAAGCCCGGTAAGTTCTGTCGGACAAAACCCTATCGCTTCAGCAAGCGTATATGCTAACGGCATCAAAACAGGCGATAAAGTTGCCATGGAATGTGGTGTCCCGTGCTCCAAACCCACCTGTTACTTCTGCCGAACAGGCCAGTACAACGCCTGTCCGGACGTGGTCTTCTTCTCCACGCCGCCTCACCACGGCACACTCCGACGATACCACGCCCACCCCGAGGCGTGGCTGCACCATATCCCTGACAACATCTCCTTTGAAGAAGGCGCCCTTCTGGAGCCCTTGACCGTCGCCCTAGCAGGAATCGACAGATCCGGACTCCGCCTGGCCGATCCCCTGGTGATCTGTGGCGCGGGGCCCATCGGTCTCGTCACTCTCCTCGCCGCCAACGCAGCGGGCGCGGAACCCATTGTCATCACAGACCTGGACGAAGGCCGTCTAGCAAAGGCCAAGGAACTCGTCCCCCGTGTCCGGCCAGTGATGGTCACGCGAGAAGACACGCCCAAGGCCCTGGCGGGCAAGATCGTCGAGACTCTAGGCCAGGAGGCAAAGTTGGTCATTGAATGCACAGGCGTGGAGTCTAGTGTCCATGCTGGAATATATGTAAGTTCTGCCCCTCCTTCTCCTTTTCTCATTGCACAGGAACATGTGTGTTAATTCACCTGGCAAAATATAGTCCACTCGCTTCGGCGGCTCCGTCTTCGTGATCGGCGTCGGCAAGGATTTCCAAACCATCCCCTTCATGCATCTCTCCGCCCGCGAGATTGATCTCCGCTTCCAGTATAGATACCACGATATCTACCCCAAGGCGATCAGCCTCGTCGCTGCAGGGATCATTGATTTGAAGCCATTGGTTTCGCATCGATTCGCGTTGGAGGAGGGGATCAAGGCCTTTGAGACGGCGAGCAACCCTGCGTCGAAGGCGATCAAGGTGCAGATTCTAGATGATTAAACTTTTTTATTTATATATCTTTTCTTTTCTTCAACGGATTATGTCATGTGTTATATAGAGTGGAAGGTGAATTAGGGGTTGGTTATAGGCGTACAAAATTGATGATGAGTTCTATTTCTCCTTTTCTCCTGCTCTTCTGGTCCTGCTCTTTTTCTATTTTCATTTTCTTACCTGTGCGAAAATCCTAACTGTGTCTTATACCTATGTTACGACATGCATGATCTAGTAAACATATAATGTGTTATTTAAAAGCTTGACACAGTTCCAGGCTGATATGCTGTCCACTTAGCCCTAAACCGGATGCATATTATTGCAGTATGCCCCGCTGGATAATTATAGCCTGGCCATTGGGTCGAATAGCAATTTCGCAACCGTATAGTACAGGGTAAATTGGACTGTGGGGCACCTTTTTCAGTGTTTCTAAACATGCAAACTATTCTTTGTAATATCGTAGCACACCACTAAGCCAAAACTCCAGCTGGCGGCTGGTCGTATTTTGAACCTGCCTAGCATAATATACGAAGGGTATATTCATTCTGTGAGACTGAAATTTGAATAGAATGTGAACGGGACTAGTATGTACTATTCCTTCTATACCAATGCCAATGTTTTATAGATAATGGAATACTGGAAGAGCTACTCTATTCTGGTATTGATGGACTGTAGAAAATTAATGTAGCTAATACTCGATCTATATCTGGCTGGATTTATATATATTTCCATGGTAGAATTCGTATAATATTAATATTGGAATGAATGATTTTGAAAACATCATGTATATAACATGCCACCGTTTGCACAGATCACATCCCCAGTAACCCACCGCGATCGCTCCTCCGCTAAGAATGTAATAATATCCGCGATATCCTGGGTAGTGCCGCATCGCTGACCGGCAGGGACCTTCTTATTCTGCTCTTCCATCCGGGCGAGATGGATGGGCCCGGCGGCCTGGTACATGTCGGTGTCGACAGGTCCCGGGTTGACGGCATTGACGGTGACACCGTACTTGTGACCCAATTCGGTAGCCCAGACGCGGGTGAGACCCTCAACTGCAGCCTTGGTGGCAGCGTAGATGGACTGCGTTGGGTAGCCGCCTCGCGCGGAGATCGAGGAGAGGTTGATGATGCGGCCGCCGCGGGGGATGTGGGGCAGAACGGCCTGGGTCATGAAGACCACAGCGCGGACGTTGATATCCATGAGCTTGTTATAGATTTCAAGGGTCACTTCTTCCAAGGGTCTGTTGTCGCCCGCTCCGGCGTTGTTGACGAGGATGTCGATCTGGGTGGTTTGAAACGCAGACAACACCTCAGAAACCAGAGTTGCTGGGGCCTGGATATCAGCTAGGTCGGCCTGGATGCCAAATGCCTCATGGCCGTCATTCCGCAAAGACTCGACAAGAGATTCTGCAGCGGTACGTGACGATGGGGAAACATAGTTGAACGCAACCTGTGATGTGTTAAGAACTCTACTGACGGATCAAATTGGAATGTTGCGAAACGGCAAGTTGACATACCTTTGCTCCTTGTTCGCTTAAAGCGCGAACTATTCCAGCACCGATTCCTCTCGCGCCACCTGTGACCAGGGCAACCTTTCCTTTGAGCGACATGATTAGGGCTTGTGAGTGGTGACGTTCGTTGCTGAACTTCGTGCTCACTTGGGTAGTGCGTACTTGAGGTTTGAACAAGTAGAGAGCTTAATACTTATATCCTTGCTCCTAGTCGATCATTCATGCCGGGACTAGCTGTCGAAACGAGTCGACCTTCTACTGGACACTCGATGCGACTTCCATACGCAAGGGCCTGAAGATCCACAAAGGATAGAGTTCCTCGCTACTATCTCCGAGCATCTGGCTGGCGGTAGCATGCACGGTATGTCCCTCAGCGGCCGCCCCACTCGGAGATATCGCCGAAGCCGAATGACCGTCCCAACGCAGCGTGGGGAAGTATTATAGAAGTCTTCAATAACATATCACCGGAGAACCAGCGCAGCAGTGCTTACCCCGGGTAGTTTCACCCCAGATTTCATAGAATTCAATTGTGGTGTATTCAGAGCACTATGTCCTGGCTTTCTCAGAAGATGTAAGGATCTCTGTTGTACAAAAGTGACTAGAGTGAACAAAAAGTCAACATGTGGTCAATCCAACAAACGAAGTTGATACGCCCGCCCCTGGGAATTGATCCCTCTGTAGCTCGAGAAAAGGATCCATGGTATGTGTATAAACTGGCTGCGTTCGTGTCCCTGGGTGCGCTGCTATTTGGCTACGACCAAGGCGTGATGGGAGTCATTGTCGCCGATGAACGGTTCAAGGACTTAATGAGGCCGAAAAACTCATGTATGCTTAATGCCATCAAAGTCAAGTTTGTATTGTGAGGTACTCAATGGCTGATTGTAACCTAGGGGTGACGGGTGCCATCGTTTCGATGTACGATATAGGCTGCTTCATCGGCGCCATGTCTACTGGTAGTCTTTCAGATCGGTATGGTCGTGAGAGGATGTTGGCTATTGCCAGCATCGTCTTTATTATCGGCGCAGTCTTGCAAGCTGCGTCCTACACGGTTGTCCAAATAGTAAACAGCCAGCCTTTCGTCCATCCATACCATGTTTCTGACCAACACATAGATCATTGGCCGCATCATCTTAGGCTATGGTGTTGGAGGATGTGCGGCAGGGGTGCCCCTGTATCAATCTGAAATCGCTCCTCCGACTCTCCGAGGGAGATTGATAGGAATAGAGCAAATGATTCTGTGCACCGGTGAGCTGTGTGCGTTCTGGATGAACTATGGGTTCAACTACCTCTCAACCAAAGATTGGTGGCGCATTCCGCTGGCAATCCAAATTCTCCCAGCCATTGTTCTGGGGGTAGGCTGCTGGTTCTGGGTTGTGCCAAGTCCACGATGGCTTGTCATGCAGGACCGACACGACTGTGCGCGCGAGGTACTAATTAGACTACATGGCACAGAGGCTGCAGCGACGGAACTCGAACAGATTCAGGAAACAATGCGCCTGGAGAAACACACAAAAGCATCCTGGACAGGAATGTTTAGGATTCCTGTCCTGCGGCTAACCCTCCTTGGTTGTGGGATTCAAGGCTTCCAGCAGGTCACAGGTACGAATTCAATTCTTTACTACACGCCGACACTATTCGAAAAAGGGGGTATCACCGATCCACGGGCCGCAAATCTAGCGACAGGGGGGGTTGGGATCGCGTTGTTTGTTAGTGCATGGATACCCATATTCTTCTTTGACCGGTTAGGGCGCAAGATATGGCTCCAGATCGGAACCGTAGGAATGATGCTGGCCATGGTAGGAATCGCAGTATTGCAATGGCATGCGGGCCAGAACCCCGGGTCAAAGGGCAATTATGCAATTGTAGTCTTTCCCTATCTATTCTATATATTCTTCAACATTAGCTGGGGTGTTGCGGCATGGGCGTATCCGTCGGAAATATTCCCACTGTCCATGCGTGCAAAGGGCAATGCACTTGCAACTTCTGCTAATTGGACCATGTGCTATATTGTTGCCCAGGCCTCGCCACCAGTTGCAGATGCGATCGGGTGGGGTCTTTACATTGTTTATGCCGCTATATGTGTCATCGCTTTTGCTTTCGTCCGATTCGCGCTCGGTGAGTGATTTCAGTCAGATCTGACACCATTTATTTGATTGCTGATGTGGGATCCAGTGGAAACAAGAAATCGGTCGCTGGAGGATATGAACCGGCTTTTCGGCCTAGAGGGCTATTTTGCGGAAGGCGAAGCTGCCGCTGCAGAGGAAATATTTGTGGCGAAAAATGCATCGGTGGAGCACGTTGAAGATAACCCTAATGTTGCAGGCCCATCATAGAATCATGTAGTTGCGCCATGTCTGTGAATCCGTACAACTAGTGCCTTTTATCGATTAGAAAAGCCCCATTTGTGTAGTTCTCCATGTAGCGCGGCATCGAACAATTTATGCTTCATAAAAAGAAAAAGAAATCCTGAATCGTTCAAATCATATCGTATGCACTGTGTCCTATTATGCATGTATTTTTAGCCGATGCGTCAGAAAAGCGCATGTTTTGGCATCAACCCGCCCGCATCGGTAGGTTGGTGGCTGGGGCCTACGGTCTCCGAAGGATTTGTGGCTAAATGGTAGAAAACAACAGAGTGCGGCCATAGTCAAAAATTCGCATGTTAAGCGGATGGTGGATCAGATTGGCATCCATGGACTACTCCCTGAGTGTCCTTCCGAACCCTCAAAGAAATTCTGAATCATGAAGCCTCCCGCCGCGTCCAGGAGTTCCGCATTAGACATGCCCTGTGGATACCATGTAAAGCTATCCTCTAGCCCCATTGAGAGCGGGTTGTATATTGCTTGGCTTTGAGCACCAGGCGGCGGGGCCCAAAGGGCACGAGAAGGACGTGTCAAGGCCGTGGTTGGGTTCGGGCTAATGTTTTGAGTCAAGTCAACACCATGGCCTTGTTCTACTTTACGTTAGCTGTGAGCCCTTGGTAATAGAGACGAAAGATAAACAGAAAGGCGAGGCGGGTATCATATCTCACCAAGAAGCTTCTGCAACACATTCCGTGCGCGAAAGGCCATATCATGCGATGAGCCAAGGCTCTCAAGGCAATCCACCGCCTGTTGGAGCTGTCCCTTCCACGTTGGAGACATAGTGTGAGTGGGGCTGTAGATGTAACAAGTGGCCTGCACAAAGCTCGCTGTGATCAACCAGTATGTCGCATACCACGCGAGACCCCGTTTCCTACTATCCGTATGATTAAGAAATCCACATATTGACGTGACACATTCCTCAGCTGCAGCGAGGCACGACTTGATTGGACCCTCCGATGTATTGATGGCTGATCGTGTAGCTATTGCTTCAAATAAAAAGGGCCGGTTGAGCACAATACTTAGGTGAAAAGACCTCCATAAAAGAACTCTCTTGGGCAATTCCAAGTGTGGTTCCAGATTGACGTCTTGGTTGAAATACGGGGGCAGGTCCTTCCACCAATTTCCGATACTCTCGTCAAGTTTCACAGCCTTCTCATATCTTGGAACGTGATGCGTGAGAAGCTCCACCTGAACGGCATTTGCAATCTTAGCTAGTTTCACTTGAGCAATGAGAGAAGATGTGATAGTAGGCCCAGGCTTGCACTCAGGCAAATGCTCCATATCAACCGCAATATCCTGGTCATCCAGGTTTGCCGGGAGACGAATGTTCACGCCAACTAAAGATACAGCAGGCCTGCCGAGAGTCAGTTGAGCCCCGGAAACGAAGACAAACAGCGTCCACCAAACGCGTCGGCGGATCTCCATGGTGAAGGGCGATGTGCTTGGCATGCCGAACTCGCGGTGCAAGCCGATAGCGAGAGCCATGCTGAAGCCGATGCCAATAAGAATAAAGCCCGCGTTGGGCTTGTTGCGCTTTTGCAAGTAATTAGCCATTATAACAATAGCTTGCACGTAGCTCAAAGACCCTTTCTCGAGGACATCCATCGTCAAGTGTCTACGCGCTTCCTTATAGAAAGGAATGTCACACTTAGTCGCATTGGAATCGCCAACGAATGCACCGATGGCGAGGACTGTGTTATATAATAACGGCCATGAGCCATCCCGCGGTTTAGCCAGGGCACCTAGGATTCCTTAGCAAATTTCATATCTATATCGGGTTGGTGCACAAGGCTCACCCGATATTCGAGCACGAAAAGTTCCTTCATGTAAGATAGGATACGCAGGATGATAGAGAGCGAAATAGTCGTCAATATAGCGGCTCACTGAAGCCATCGGCTGGGATCGCGCGGCGGGAAAATCATCCTCGTCCAATGACGAGGGCGTGTTCACGCTGTTCAGTGGCAGGTACAGCGGCAGAGACTGTAGGAATTTCAACGCTGCTATGCCGGACTGCGGTCCAGTATACCCCGCCTTATGCGGATCAGCCGTCAAGAAGCCCATGCCGTCGATTGAGTTGTCGAAGTCTTGAGATTCGTCAAATTCATAGTCTTCTGCGTTGCTGTGCTCGGTGAAGTTTGTTGGGAGTTGCTCAGTATGGTGTTCCACCTCGGTACTCAGCTTGTTTTCCTGGTTTGTATTCACCAGAGCTACCTGGCGGCTCTCTCGTACAGTTCGAAGTGCTTCTTGCAAATCAACTGTGGGGAGGTACGTCCGCCAGGCTTTTTCCATGTCCTGCCGAAGTTGTTCATATTCTTGAAGACGCCTTGAGTAGGTTACGTAAGTAAATATATTCCCGCCATGTTACCATCACAGGCCGGATAATCCAACTCAAAACCGTGGCAGATAGCCTCACCTTTGCAGTGACGATAATTTTTGGGACGGGGAGGAGTATCGGCATGATTTCGCATCTCGGACACAATTAGAGCAAGTATCGTCGCCGGAACATCTAACTTTCCGCCGTTTACACTCATCGCACGCAAATGTTTTGCGTAATATCCGACGGGCTTTAATGGAGTCACTCATCTTGCTTAAGCCTATGTACTTATTGGAAGTCGCATATTGCATTGGTCAATTATTCGGAAGGACAAGAGGCGGGCGAAAGACACGGACACGGACACACGGACATCGTGCGCGGGAAGCCGATTAGCAACTAAACCGCTTCGGGCTAGTCCGCCCTCGCAGCACCTCAGGCACCAATGAGCTAAAGACATTGAAGTGTGCTGGTCTATTTAGGTGCCTACTCAGATGCCAATGCAATGTCATAATTGAATCAAAAATTGTTGTATTCAAGACACATCGCTCAGCGTATCTCCGAACATAAAGACGGCCTCGTCTTCCAACTCGAATCTGAAGCCCCTTTGCCAAAACAAAATATGAAGAAGAAACGGTTTCCTCCATTTGCCACATAGTATCACTGACTTTAGAGCTTGAATGTCAAGGACGTCATGAGAGAGCAGTTATGAGCTGTTTTCGACCAAGGATAGACTTGAGCACACCGCTCATCACCGGCAACACAGTTGATGGAGGGGCAGTCCGCAGATGAGGGCTGGACAGAAAACCCACGCTTGGTAAACTCGGAGGGGAGGTGGAGGTCGGCACATGATACGTCCCAATAGACCCTATCACTACTCAGTTCATACTCAAGTTCTATAACGTCGTTTGCCTTGAGGTCGGGTTTTGTTGACACCTTGATAGAGATACAGCCTCCTTTAGGGTTCAGGCGCCATACTTCTTCGTAGGTACCACCCGCAGCAGAAAGCGTAGACATGGTGCCTTTTTTATCGGCCACTGACCAGACGTAAATTGGGGTGGACAGACTGTTGACAATCTTGACGGCTCCGATACTGCGAGGTGAAATATCCTCGACGGGCTGACCAAGGGTAGTGGAGAGCAAGGTCATAAAGAAGGTAACCACAGTAAAGAGCAACATTCTTGTGCCCAACTGCTATTCGCTATGAAACTCGTCAAAATGATTTTCGATAACGGACTTGTTTCTGCGATACCTTGGAGCTGGCGTCTAGGAGTCTCTCAAGTCCGAAACTTTTGGGCGTGTTTTGCATTCAATTCAAGGTTATCGCCTCGTAAGTTAATTTGTCAGCTATCAAAGATGGATAGTCAAATTTCCAGCTCTGAAGCCTCCGTCCCTCAGGCCCCATTAGACCGTGGTGAGCGCCCTCTTTTTAGTACAGTTTGCATATTCACTATAGCCCTCATTCATATGAGAGGCATTGTTTCACTATTATCATTCTATACACCTCCTAATATTATGATCCGGTGGGAATCCTTCCCGTAGATATCTTTGCGAGGCAATAGTTGAACACCGGAAACAATGGCATCCTAATAGGGAGCATGTAGCTAATATATCCCACAGAATGTTAGCTTATAATCCCCAAAGAGCGATTTTGGATAGTTTGGCATCGGTGGCTCAAAGGTCTCAGCTTAAACTACCATCCGGGTGGAGAGTTTTCCAGTGTTTTGACGTGGTACCAGTGACTGCCAATATGGACGCTGGCTTTTTGGACACTCTTTCTCAGATTTGAAAAGACAGACTTCGACCACCGCCAATACTCCGTCTTGCTAACGTAGGACAGAACATCGCCGGCGCCAAACCTAGAGAGGACAACGCAGCTGAAAGGAACGCCTCTTTGTGACAACTGGAGGCAATATCTAGTATCTCCTTCCCTCAAGTTTCTTATATGACCAGAGATGTCTGCTATCATAATCTATCAGTTCCATGTCGACTGCAATCACCGCTCCCTTAGCCAGCACTATTGTTGATGTTACTATGACAACACCACCTAACTCTTCTCGCCGAAGCAGAGAGGATTGCTTACAAAAACGAACACTTGTAGTCGCCAGAAATGCTGGAAGATTATTTGTTGCCTTATCCATTAAAGCCTATCGCCTACGTAATGCCTTACTTCAGCTGTGCTATACAGCCCAGTTCTCGATGTACTACCAGCAGACTAATATAACTCGCTGGCATAGATCTGTCTCAATGGGATAGAGTAGAGCTTTTCTTTAGATTAAATTGGACAATGATGATCCTGGTTATCTGGGAACATAATCATATTTCCAGGGTGAGGTCGTGTTGTACGTCACAAACCTTCTATTGCTGGCTCACTTACCTATACGTATTGTCATAGTTACCATAGTCATTACTGTTATTCTGTGCTTCTAACTTATTTTTTCCTTGTCAGGCTGAGGCGCAAGTTGGTTATCCACTAATACCCAATGATATTGACGAGTTGAGCGCCTGTTTTCAGTAGATGAGGAGTTAGTATTCAACCGCAATTTATAGCACCATTATTTTCCTTCAGGGAAAAGCCGAAAACTAGTTTTATAATGGACATGGTGACTTTGTATATAATTTCTTCGATATCCCCTGCCGTAAATGGTATTTGAAGTGGCCCATTAACCTTACTAGTACCGTTATGATGAGATCCATCTGAGTATAAATATAAAATGTTAGTCGTACTGGGATAATGAACAACACAGAGCTTGACCACCCAAGAGTTCTTTTGATGCTTCTTGATCACTGTATAGGAATATTTATCGGCATGTACATGCATAAAGGTCGCTTATGGACGGACGAATCGTGAAGCTTAGAAAAGCCGCCTTTGCTCAGAAATCGCAACTTGAACCATGCTGGAGGTCGAGGTGCCGGGAAGGGCAAAATGCCATTCCAAGCAATGGAGCATTTATGGTGAATTGAACTGAAGCCTTCCATGCGTGAAGGGCCTCATCCTGGGGAAAGCACGAACAAAGAGATATACTAAAACAAGAAAATCGGATATGGTTCTATTCTCTAAAAGTCTATCTGGCTTTTATGCGACGAGGCATACGGCTAGATGCCGGGAAATCAATCCCAGCCCATAAGAGAACCAACGTCAAACTTTTCCAAACAAAGAGCACACGTTCATTGTGGATATCACAATACGCTATCATTCAAAACATGTTTTACAGGCGGAGATTGGGGTTCATCAATCATTTCTTGAGGCCCAGGAGGTTGATACTCTTGGGGCGCTCAATGGGCAGGCCGAGGGCACGGTCCCAGATGAGCTGGACGAGAGGGCCCAGAGCACGGCTGACACCGAAGGTGACGGTGTAGTAGAGGGGCTGCTGGAATCCATAGTGGTAGAAGAGGACACCAGAGGCGGCGTCAACGTTGGGGTGGGGGTTCTTGGTCTAGTATCGTTAGCATCCAGTCGTTTAATCAAAGTTGATAGGATCGTTTACCTTTCCATGCTCCGTAAGGACGCCGGGGGCGATCTCGGAGTTCTTCTTGACCAACTGGAACACAGGGTTGGCCTGAACATCAGGGCGAGTGGCGGCAAAGTCCATGAGAGCCTCGAAACGGGGGTCAGGCTTGCGGAGCACACCGTGGCCGTAGCCGGGGACGACACGACCCGACTTCAGGGTGTCCCAGAGGTAGGTGCGGACGTCCTCTTCAGTGAACTTGGTTCCGATCGACTCCTGCATGGACAGGATCCACCGCAGGACTTCCTGGGCAGCAAGACCGTGCAGAGGTCCAGCCAGACCCAACAGACCGGCGCTGTAGCTCAGGAAGGGGTCGCTCAGGGCACTACCAACCAAGTGAGTAGCGTGGGCAGACACGTTACCACCCTCGTGGTCACCGTGCAGAGCCAGGTACAAACGGAGCAAATCGTGGAAGTCTTGGTTCTCTTGGCCACCCTTGCCAAGCAGCTCGGCGAAGTTGTAAGACCAATCCTGGTTCAAGTCCAGAGCCTGAGTGCCGACGGCATCGATCTCATTGGGGCGGAAGACCAAGGCGGCGACACGGGGAATCTTGGCCAGCAACGAGATGCTGTCATCGAATGTGGGCTCCCAGTAGTCGGCCTTGTTCAGGCCCTTCTCGTAAGCCTTAGCGAACTTGGACTCAGTGTTCAGGGCAGCGACGGCGATGGAGAGCTGCGTCATGGGGTGCATATCGCGGGGGAAGGACTTGATGAGGTCCAGGATGTGCTGGGGGAGGTGGGACTTCTCGGCGAGCTCGCGCGAGAAGGCGCGCACCTGGCTGGTCGAGGGGACCTCTCCGGTGAGGAGGAGCCAGAACATGGCTTCGGGCAGCATCTCAGTGCCGGAGGTACCCTTGGGGAGCTCCTTCTGGCAATCCTTAATGGTCTTGCCGTGGAAGCGGATCCCCTCCTCGGGATCAAGGACGGAGCCCTCCCAGAGCATCGCCTTGAGGCCACGCATGCCACCAATGACATTGGACACCTTGACCTCACCAATCACATCGTCTCCCCGTTGTTTCACTTGCTGGAAGAGTTCGCGTTTGGCGGGGATGACCGCCTTGAGGGCGGCCTTGAGATCGGGTTCCGCCGTCGCATAAGATCTACGAGAGGTATACTGGGCCAATAGGCGCGAGGACTGCCAGGGTGGCTAGATTTAGTCTCTGCATTAGGGTAATACCAAGTTGTGATCGCGGACTAACCTGAGCCAGCTGGCGGGTGGTTCGCATGGACATGGCCATGGTTGTGATTATTTATGTGTGGTGGAGAAAAGACCCGAATAATTAACTATACTCAACACAAGGGATCCCTGCAAGTCAGAACAGGATTTTGTATCGAAGTCTATCGGGGGAGGACGATGGGGAGGTTTTAAATTTCAGTGAAGGTACACAAGAAAGAGAAGAAAAAACTGTGAAAGGAGGGAGCAGGAAATATACGCCGAGGGCCCCTTGCACACCACGACCGATTGGAACCCCCGGTTGGCCGCGGAGGAACGGTGGAAGCTTGCGTACAAGGAGCCGAGGCAATCCCACGGCTGCATGCGGAGGAGAGCCAATCCCCCATCAATGTCGATCAAATCACACCACTCCTCTGCAGTCGGATGGAAGGAAGACTTTCTTCATGACTCTGTTATTATACACCATGAAACTATGACTACGACTACGACTACGACTACGACTACTCTATTCTACTGTCGTAGGGAAACATCGTGTGTGTATAGGTTGTTTGTTTGTTTGTTTGTTATTGCTTACTGTCGTTGCCGAGGGTCGGGTATCTCTCCCACCTAAGGGATAGGATAGACAGACCATAAGGTATGATATGATACTCGTAAATTGGTAGTCAGTCATCTGCAATCCGGGGTGATTGTTGAATTTACTAGATGTGAGATAAGATAGACATGAAAACTACGGAGTAGAAGCGATCTTTGTATCGGTCGGTGGCAGAAAGCCAGACAGGGAGACGGTATAAATTACAGAGGGTACGCCCTATCCGTAAAAAAAGAAATGAAATGAAAACGAAGCAACATGGGTGGGATGTAACAGCAGGATACCTGGTGGTTGGTTCTGTTGTATTGCCAGTGGTGACCCAACCGCTTTCCCCGTCGCCGTACCCGCGGCTGGCGGATCCAGCGTGCGGGGTAATCCTGATGCGGAATAGCGTGTCTCGGGGTGGAATGGATATGTGCCTGAGGCAAAAACATCAATCTTGCACCGCCACATTCGGAGCCTGGCTAGACCCTCACGCGCCATGTCTGCCTCAGGCTGCCCACCGCCACCGGGGCTGAACCAACAATCAGGGCCCATGTCAAGGCGGTGTATTTTGATTGGTGCAGGCCCTGCTCCCCTGCGCCTCAGGCAGAGATTTTCCTGCGCGCCCAATCATACGAGACCTTATCGGCGGCCCAAAAAAAAATAATTGTTCGCCCCGCCATCATTATCAATTGTCTGTCTTTCCAGTCTGTCGCCTGGGTTTTTTTTCCCTTCTTTTTTCTTTCTCTCTGGTCTTGTCACTCTCCCCTCTTGTCTTTCTCTTGTTCATATACCCTGTTGTTTGTATTGAAGACGGATCCTCGTTGGGAGGCCGATCTGACACTCGGATTTTCATCAAAAGTTTTGGATTTTTTTTTGTGCATTTCTACTTGTCATTTCCGTCCCCTTTTGTGGTAATTTCAATTTTCCACCAGGCTCCGACAACGCCGCTTGGGTGGCCTACGGACTTAGTGCAAAAAGTTGAAGCGAAAAGCACACACTCCGGCACCGCCTTTAATACCGCCATATATAGAATAGAATGCCTCATTCCGAACCGACAGCTATGGCTACCGCTGTTTCCAAGACCCCATCGACCGTCGCTCCGACTCCGGAGGTGATCTCGTCCCTTCTCAACACCATCTTCACCGCAGAGACCTCTCAGCAGTCTCTCGATGCCTCCTACGCCTTGACCAACCTGTTGATTCAAAGTGTTGGTTGCCTTGGCTTTCAGCAATACGATGTCCTGTCCCACGTTAAAAAGGCGGCGGCTGATAAGAAGAACGGCGCCCGCCGTGAGAGTGCTATGCTGATCATCGGCGCCCTGTTCGAACGCTTCCCCCGCGAACACCCCCTGAGCGAAGTTGTGTTCCTCCTTCAAGATGGTGGCATCCTGGGTATTGCCCTCGATGCCCTGGCCGACAAGGGCGCAGTGGTTCGCGATGCCGCTCAGTATGCAATCGATGCCCTGTTTGCCTGCCTCAAGCCCGAATCGATGGCCAACGCCCTCCTTCCTGCCCTTTCCTCTTATCTGAGTCGCGGTTCTGGTAAGTGGCAGGGCTTTGTCGGCGCATACTCCCTCATCGAGAAGATGGCCGTCAAGGCGCAGATGGGTAACGGAACGTTGGAAGAGGAGCGTGAGAAGGATATACTGCGCGAGGCGATGGGCAAGACTCTGAAAGACTTGATTCCTCTCGTTGAGTCCGGCATGCATGATCTGAAGGCCGAAGTGGCTAAGCGGGCGTGCAAGGCCATGAACGCGGTTACCACTCTCTTGTCCAACGACGATGTTGCCCCCCGCATCCCTCTTCTGATCAAGACCATGGAGCAGCCGTCCGAGAAGACTCTGCAGGATGCCATCCATGCCTTGTCGCAAACCACTTTTGTCGCCATCGTCACGTCGCCCGTCCTGGCCTTGCTCACCCCATTACTGGAACGCTCCTTGAACGCTCCAACAACGCCCCAAGAGACTTTGCGTCGCACGGTCGTGGTCGTGGAGAACCTAACCAAGCTCGTGCACGACCCCTCCGAGGCACGTACATTCTTGCCGAAGCTCACCCCCGGTGTGCAGGGCGTCAAGGATCGCGCTTCGCTGCCGGAAGTGCGAGAGCTCGCCACCCGCGCATTGAGTGTGATGGAGAAGGCCATGAGCGACGGCAATGTTCACGCTGGATCTGTCACTAAGACCACCCCAGATGAGGTTCTCGCTGTCCTGGATGCCCAGATTCAGGCCAACGGCGGCCTTGCTGTCCCCGAGGCACACACGCTTTTCGAGCTCGGTAAGACTTATATCGCAGAGATGGTTCGTGAAGATGTGAACTGCCGCATGCATGACCGTATCCCGATCTGCGTCGCCCCCTACCTGCGTGGTTTGCTGCCGGAGGACAAGCATGACGCTGTCGCCGCCGCTCTCCAGGCACATTTCGTCGAGGAAGACCACCGCAAGTATGGCAAGCCCGAACCGGATGATCCCAACGAGGTGGAGATTGTCAACGCCAACTTTTCCCTCGCCTACGGCGGAATGCTTCTCCTCAACCACACTAACCTCCGCTTGCTGAAGGGCCACCGCTATGGTCTTTGTGGTCGCAACGGTGCTGGCAAGTCTACTCTCATGCGTAGTATCGCCAACGAGAAGCTGGAGGGCTTCCCCCCACAAGATGAGGTTCGCACCTGTTTTGTCGAGCATAACCAGGGTGAGGATGCTGACCTGAGCATCCTCGAATACGTCTCCAAAAACCCCAAGATTGCCGAGGCTGGTCAGGAGCACATCAGCGCGGTGCTGCTCGAGTTCGGCTTCACCGACGGCCCAGAGGGCCGCCAGTCGCAGCGGGTTGGGTCGCTATCGGGTGGTTGGAAGATGAAGCTCGCGTTGGCCCGTGCCATGCTCATGAAGGCAGACGTTCTACTACTGGACGAACCGACTAACCACCTGGATGTTGCCAACGTGAAGTGGTTGCAGGAATACCTCAAGAAGCATACTGATATCACTAGTCTGATTGTCAGTCACGACTCTGGGTTCTTGGATGAAGTCTGCACAGATATTTACCACTATGAGAACAAGAAGCTCGTGTGCTACAAGGGTAACTTGGCTGCTTTTGTGAAGCAGAAGCCCGAGGCAAAGAGCTACTACACGCTGTCCGCCAGCGCCGTCCAGTTCAAGTTCCCTCCTCCCGGTATTCTGTCCGGTATCAAGTCCCAGACTCGAGCCATCCTCCGGATGACCAACTGTTCCTACACCTATCCCGGCGCAGCCAAGCCATCCCTGACCGATGCGTCGCTCACCCTGACACTGTCTTCCCGTGTTGCTATCATTGGAGGCAACGGTGCTGGTAAATCTACCTTCATCAAGATGCTTACGGGAGAGACGATTCCTCAAACCGGCAAAGTTGAGAAACATCCCAACCTGCGTATCGGTTATATCAAACAGCACGCTCTCGAGCACGTGGAGATGCATTTGGAAAAGACCCCTAGCCAGTACCTCCAGTGGCGTTATGCTAACGGTGACGACCGCGAAGTCTACTTGAAGCAGACCCGTGTTCTTACCGAGGAGGATAAGGCTCAGCTGGAGAAGCCGGTCGACCTGAAAGACGGCAGGGGCCCCCGTCGCATTGAAGCACTGATGGGTCGGCAGAAGTGGAAGAAGTCGTTCCAGTACGAAGTGTAAGTCATCGCTGCCTGTTTCATCTCTGCGCGCGCCACCGCTAATCGATATGACAGGAAATGGATTGGTCTCCTTCCCAAGCACAACACCATGATCTCCCGTGAAACCCTGCTCGAGCTTGGATTCTTCAAGCTGGTTCAGGAATTCGACGATCACGAGGCTTCTCGTGAAGGTCTCGGATTCCGGAACCTGGAACCCCCGGAGATTTCCAAGCACTTCGAGGACGTTGGTTTGGATCCCGAGATTGCCAATCATAACCAAATCTCTGGCCTCTCTGGTGGTCAGAAGGTGAAGGTTGTGTTGGCCGGTGCCATGTGGAACAACCCCCACTTGCTCGTGCTGGACGAGCCCACCAACTTCTTGGACCGTGACTCTCTGGGTGGTTTGGCGGTGGCCATCCGCGACTTCAAGGGCGGTGTGGTCATGATTTCTCACAACGAGGAATTCGTGGGCGCGCTCTGCCCCGAACAGCTCCACGTCGCTGATGGGCGTATTGTGGCCCGTACCAACACTGGCGTGTCGCTCGATCGGTTTGAAGATAGTGCAACCAACTCGCCCCAGGCCGGCACCGCAGTGAACTCTACCGCCACCAGCGCAGCTCCGTCCGCAGTGGCGTCTGCTGTGAACTCGGGCGCCGAAGACCAGGGAGAACTCAAGTTCAAGGCGAGAAAGAAGAAGAAGATGACCCGTGCCCAGCTCAAGGAGCGGGAGGCCCGTCGTCGTCTCCGCCATCTTGAGTGGCTGAATAGCCCCAAGGGTACCCCCCGGCCTCCGGACACCGACGATGAGGCTTAGTAAATATTTCGTTGTTTATATTATGTTTCTGGACTCCGTTCGCTGCACGAGCAGCGTGATGATTTGCCTATTTTGGTCATTACGATAGACGGCTTGGCGTTTGCTTTTTGTTTTTGCTCCATATATTTCGGCGGTCTGCTTTCCATAGATGGCTATTTATCTTACATAAAGAAGAAGTCAGGGATTTTATTCAGCAATTGACATTACTGCACTCTTATTTTCCATATCTAGGTTGTATATACCGGGGGGGGGGGGCTCTCTAACTTCACCCATGTTTATTGGCACGGAATTTGATCTCTCCACCAGCGTTCGATCATCTACCTACCGTACGGACCTTCCATGTCGCAGGGGTAACTTAACGGCGTAGTACTTTGACACCAACTCATCCAGCACACGCTGAACTTCACACTTCAGAGCCTGGAATGGAGATCGTGCCAAAAGATTATTCTTTGGCGTGGCGTCGCATGGGTTCCCTATCGATTGGGCAATGATTTAAATGTAAGACGCTCTTTGCAGGCCCAGATACAGAACTAGGGCAAACACAACAGACAACACGTCACGATGGGATACCTCACCTCATACAGATACGCGCCACGGAGCACATACGCCCTGGCATCTAGCATAGTAAGTGTTTATCACGATGGGTCCTTTTGACTGTATGCTCAAATCAAAAGTCGGCCGCTATCTCCGCCTTGTGTGGATGTTAACTCCCGTTTAGCCAACAGGAATGTAATGCTCAGCCACTCAATACTAACTCATCGCGGTCTGTGACCTAATCTGCCACAGCCCTGTCATCCACCGGGGGCTCGTAGGGAAAGGCTTATGACGAATAAGAGGTTGATGCTCACTACCCCAAGGTGGCGCAGCCTCATTCCGGGGCCCACATTGGTTGGTGTCTGCTCCTCGCGCCTGGGCTATACGAGTCGCGGTCTAAGGAGTAGCGCTCTGGCCTTACCACCCCCAGGCATCAGGCAACAAAATATTCCAGTTATCATTTGAGCTGAAATGGTCTCACCTCAGCGAGTATAAAACCATAGCAGTTGTCCTGTTCTGTTTCTCTATCGAGGCTTCTTCGCAAGGCTCTTATTAGAGTTACGTCAGCCCAAGTCCTTCCCCTCACGAAGGTGTAAGATCCATTTTTATTGGGCGATGACCTGCTTCAAAATGAGGGACGAACCCCCGGCCTACGAGGAAGCTGCGGGCTCCAGCTCCAGTGCTATACCAGGTGACAACAAGCGACAGTTACAGGAGGAAGATACCCGATCGAAATATGGGTTGATTTCAATCTCAGGGTTCGACCGTATCCGTCTGATGCGCTTCCCAGAGTCCATTACGCCACTAGTATCGGAAACACTCCAGAAACACTGGCCGAAGGGCCTACAAAACGTAAAGGCCTATTACGAGAGCACGGAGTTCAAGCTGCGTGGAAATCCTTTTGAGCACGGCAACGACGATGAGAAGGTTGCAATTCGTAATATGATGTTAGGGCTTCTCGATGCACTGATCAGAGCCGGATGGGGTGTGCACCCTGCTGCTGGGGGGTTGGGGCGCATAGGGAATTATAAGTCGCTTGGACAGAAAGGTATGCCCTTCACTGTTGGAACTAATTTCTTTCCCTTTTTTTCCTTCCCAAATGCATGTCCCTGCTATTGAGATAAACCCTTCCTGGTAATGGACAAACTGACACATCATGCAGATAGCCTGATATTCAAGCGCCAGGATCCGCAAGAGCTGTCTTGGATGTGTATCTCCTTCGACTCCGATGACCTCATACACCTTATCAACGCTCCCTCCGAGCTGGCCCTGTCTCTGGTCGCAACCTTTGGGGATAAAATTAAAAGCTGCAACCAGGATCTCGTCAGTGGGAACTTCGAGGTCAAGTTCCAAAAGAATCTATGGTCTAAGTCGTCAGACGAAGGAGCGGTGCTGAGCAGGGTCGCCATACTAGACGTGCTTCAGTGCCTGGAGAGCCACGGCTTTACATTATGTTCGAGTTTAGACCTGGACCATGGCAACGGCGGCGAGGTGTATAAGAGCAGTGGAGAGACATGGTTCTGCTATCGGTAGCAGCTCGATGATATGGGGAGTTGCATTTGGATCTTCTTGATATAAGTAACGTTTGTATGAGTTGAATGCTTAACTACCAAATATGCTCAAATGGCGTGTAATGTACCTTGACTATCTACGAGCTTTAAATCCATCTTATCCTCGACGGGGATACACTTGAAAAGCTTACATTCCTAATCACAATGCACAGGCTCAACATATCTATAGAACGGTATAAGAGCAGTTGCGGCCGCATAAAGCCCCTAGATCTGAATCTAATATGAGATATAAGCGCACAAATAAATTTATTTCAGCTGTGTTCTAGATAATGAGCCGCCTATAAATAATTATACATGATCTACGCATAATTAAGGGGAATCGTTTTCCCTATCCGTCACAGTCGATCACAATCCGGGGCAGGCTGATATATCTTAATCTCCCTGTCTTGCACTGTCTACTCTACTTTCAAACATCATGAGGAAGTGCTTTGGAAAGCAACCCTCAATATTCATTTTTCAACCTCAACTTGCTGCTGTATTCAGTCCCACTGCCCCTAGGAGCTCTATTTCATCAAGGAACAAAAGATACGCCACCTCTCTAAAGTCTGGAATAGATTCTTGCACCCCTAGGACATCCCCCCTGTGGAGTATATGCCTATCGAAGATGTAGAAAATATCGGGCGCTATCGTCCTGAAGGATATCATCCCATAGTTATTGGAGACCGGCTTCATGACCGTTATGATATTGTGCATAAGCTGGGGTTTGGCTCATATTCGACGACGTGGCTGGCAAGGGATATAGAAAGGAAAAAATATGTGGCCATCAAAATTTCGATTTCCGAAGTAAATCTCCACGAGAGCAAAATACTCAAATCACTATCACGCCCAGATCCAAATGTCAAGGGACAACTTGGGAATGCCCTGGTCATTAGCATATTGGATAAGTTTAGGCCTGATGGGCCCAATGGGAAGCACAAGTGTTTTGTTACAGAGCCTGGAATGATGAGCCTTGCTGAGACCAAGTATGCGTCATATACAAGACTCTTCCAATTACCAGTGGCTAGAGCTATCATGGCTCAAGTAATTCAAGCTATCGTTTTCTTGCATCATCGGGGCATTGTCCATGCTGGTATGTATACTTGTTATGAGCCTTTGCTTCCCCCACCCGGGGGCCTTTTAAAAATACTAATACTGGTGCAGACCTACACACAGGAAACATAGTGCTCCGACTACTGGAGAGCATAGATAGCCTATCCCCTGAACAGTTATATGAGCAATATGGTCGGCCCAATCTCGAGCCTATTGTGCGCCTAGATAATCAGGCTCTCCCTATAGGGGTGCCTAGTCAGGGTGCTGTGCCGATCTGGCTTGGGAAAGCGAGCGAGCAAGTGACACTCTCTGAAGCGAAGATATTTCTGACTGATTTTGGAGAGTCGTTTCAACCATCCACAACCAGACGGCATTATTCAAATACCCCAGCCATCCTTGTTCCTCCGGAGGTTTACTTTTTGCCTCAAGAACCAGTGTCATTTCCTGCTGATATATGGACTCTCACATGTACACTTTGGGATATCGTTGGGCAAAGACCGCTCTTTGAGGGATTAAATCCATCGCAGGACTGGATGATAAAAGAGCATGTCGACACACTTGGCAAACTCCCCCCCCCCGATTGGTGGCGGGTATGGGATGCACGGCAGATATGGTTTACTGAGGGGGTTAAAAGAACATCTGAGAGGTCAAGGAGATCACTCGCCGATCGTTTTATCAATTCCGTACAAGAGCCACGACAGGAGCACATGGTAGAGAGCATTGCAGAAGATGAGAAGGCTTGTTTACTTACGCAGTCAAAGGCCATGCTGGAATTTCGGCCTCATGAACGACCCACTGCTGCAGAAATCATGGAGTCTGAGTGGATGGTCAACTGGGCTCTTCCAGAGCTTGCAAAGCAAGATTGATGGAATTCTTTTTCTCTTCTCCTTTTTTAGTGTGGCCGCCCCACGGCTGTCAGCAAAGTTGGTTTTGTATACCTGAAATAAATATTTTCCAAATCGTCTCCTACCGAAGATAGCGAAGTTGACGGACAATTGCCCTTCGTCCTTGTATCGTCGATATCTAGAATACGCGAGTGCACCAAGAGCAAAAAAAAAAAAAAAAAAAAAAAAAAAAGGCTATATATGAGTATGAACTCAGTTATCTGAGGGCCCTCCGTATCATTACACAGCATCGAGGTCTGTGGCTCGGTCAACGTCGGATAGGCCAGGTTCAAGAATGGGACATTATAGAAGTCCAGGAGATTCTATCTTGAGCTTTGGTTGGGATAACCAGGCACCTTAGAAGTTTTTCCATGTCGATCATTAACTTGATATGGAGTTGATCGAGCCAACACGTATCGCGAGATGCATGCGAGCACTTCAACCAATAGCAAAAATCCCCGTGCATCGAGGACACTGCTGCATCTCTCATGTGGGCAGGAACATGTAAGTATGTGCTGGACCATGTACGGAGTAGCAGCTCGCCGAGCACGAGCCTCTTGGGATACACCCAGTTATACCTAGTCAACCGACCCGCCAGCTCAGCGGTCTTATTGCTCTCCAGCAGAATAGAGAGTAATGCCTTCTTCTTCTTCAGCGAATCTCCAGCTCTAAAATCCGGCTATTGACTAATTACCCAATTTTTTTTTTTTTAGGGGAGAAAGTCAGTTCCCATACAAAATACTATAGAACTAATCGCAAAGTTGGCGAAGTAAGTGAGTTTCCGTAGGTATCCACTTCTACACATAGCATATATCCATCCACATTTCAGCTGAGATCTCCAGCCCCTCTCGTTATGTTAGCCCGCACAATGTGGCTCGATCATGGAATCACGTATCCCATATGCATTTGATGAGACGCATGCATCTCACATGAATTGCACTCTTTTTCTTGCGAATCATTTCTCTAGTCAGCGACCAATGAGGGCAAAGTGAAACCCTCTCGCCCTCTCAATTTACCAAAGCAAAAATATTTCCCTGAGTTTGACACTGGATAGAGCGGAGTCAATCAGAACTTCAACCTGCCGATCAACTGTCGATCGGGCGCGAAATGACTTCAGCTCGGATGTCGTGGTGAGGAGAGAAAGGGTATAAAGAGGGGGTAATTTCGTACCTTCGATGCAGCATCCTACCCTTCATCAATCGCTTTTTGCATATCTATAGAACCCTCTTCAAGGCTACAGTGATTTCACAATTACATTAACCATGTTTACGGAGCAAACCATTACGGGTAAGAGAAAATCCCCCCATGCCGGAAAGTCTAGTATTAATCGTTGACATTGGAACTCCCAGGCGCCCAGGTGAAGCTCACCGCAGATGACGATATGGTAGCAAACACCAACGGATGGACCTGAGGCCCCGGAATCTAGCATACCACTTGAATGGGAGTACGGCCCTGTTAAGGTATGTTTCTGAAAAAAAAAATATAATATACGGTTTACTTCTGTCTAATCATCTTGTTAGGTGACCGGATGGGTTGCTACTGATACCTTGGATGGCCTCTTCTCGCCTTCGATCATGGGGATAAGTCTTGGAAATCTAGAGGGAAATATGAAAGATGGGATTAGGGTGAAGTTTGCTTTGTCGAAAGCAAACGGCGCACTAGTATACTATTTGAAGAATGGCAACGAAATCTGGGCTAGACTCGACATTGACGTGGTGTTCAATGGCTCTTATCACGATGACTTCAAGTTGTGCTCTTTTTAACCTGTGAATCCTCCACATCACCGGGGATGGGGTTCAAATAAGCATGGTTATACTCCTCAAGGGGCTGACGGCACAGCGAGTTAGCAATGAAGGTCTTTGAGGACCTATGTGTTCTTGATAAGTCAGTCCTAATGTACTCTGCCATGAAACAATGCCAATCCAACTCTTTTTAAATTAAATTATCAGTACACTATGGGCATTGTCTCCCCTCTACCCCCAAATCTGGAGGTTAGTACTTGTGGTCTAAATTTGATCAAGGCAGGATCCAACAATAGTGATCTATAGAATCACTTACATGGGACATTCTCAGTGCCAAGACTCTCCACGCACTGGGGAAAGGACTTCATTCTGGCTGGAGGGTAGGAGGCAGAAGATCGAGTGTTTTGCTGATAATTTTGATTATAGAAGATAATGGGTAAAGAGAGGGTTTATATAGAGCACCTAGTCCACAATCGTCTCACAATTCACTATCAGTCCAGGATATATATGTCGTTATGGATTAAGTATAATTGACCAGAGCAATATTTATATCACTGAATCCATTGGTCCTTGTCTATCCAGTACAGTGTGTTTTGTGTTGCTTCCAAGTAAAACTTCTTGATAGTACGTGCAATAGCTAGGGCACAGATTAACAAAATGCTAACATGGGGGAGGCTTGACAGCGCATTTACCAAGGTTGGCATAAGTCATATCATCACTGTTCCGTGCTGAGAAGTGTCTAAAACTATATTACTTTTATTGAAACCATTCTTCATGCCTCCTCGGGCCAATTATCATAACCAAATGTATCTTTCATGTTGACAAATCGGAAATGTCTTCCCTCTGCAACATCATTAATAGCCTTGAACTCGTCATCCGACAACTCGACCGATTGGAAGTTCGACTCGATTCTCGCCGGGTTCGAGCTCTTCGGCAGAACGACATAGCCTCTCTTCAAGCCCCAGGCGATCAAAATCTGCGCCAAAGTACTGCCCTTCTGCTTGGCAATTGCATTCAATGTCGGGTTCTCCGATACCTTCTCGCCCGTATTCGGGACCTGGTTCTGGGATCCCAGGGGCGAATAGGCCTCGACCACGATACCGTTCTTTTGGCAGTAGTTGACCAGCTCGGTATTAGGAAGGAAAGGGTGGATCTCGATCTGATTGACTTGAGGCTTGACCTTGGCAATCTTGTTGAGATCTTCGAGGCCCTCGATACGCCAGTTCGACACGCCGATCGCGCGCGCTTTGCCGGTTTCGTAGATCTTCTCCATTGCGCGCCAGGTTTCTTCGGGGTTCTTGGTCAATTCTTCAAGGATAATGTACTATTCCTACGGTTAGCTAATCGTCGCCCTATTCGCGATAGGATATATCTCGATAGTAATGGTGTGTACCTTTCCATCCGGTCCGATCTTCGGTTGATGATTCTCATCCTTCTCGGCAGCAATGGGCCAATGCACTAGGTACAGATCCACGTAGTCCAATTGCAGGTTCTTCAATGAATCTTCGATCGACCACATCACGTCGTCGTACCGATGTAGGTGGTTCCACACCTTTGTCGTCACGAACAGGTCCTCCCGCTTCACGGACGGGTTCTCTTTCAGAAAATCTTGAATCGCTTGTCCCACTTCGTCCTCATTGGCATAGAACCAGGCACACTCGAGATGACGGTAGCCGACTTTCAACGCGTGGCGGACAGCCTTGTACGTCTCGCCTTTGGAACCTTCATTGGCGAAGGTACCGAAGCCGACGCCGGGGATTGTGACGCCGTTGCTGGTTTTGAAGGATACGCCGGAGGACATTTTTGCGATTTGTAATGGCGCTGGGGGGTGAGGTTGCGATGGGTAAAGAATTGCAAAAAGCGGGAGTAATTGGGGAACTCAATTTCCACATTTAAGGGAGCCCATATTTAAAAAGCCTGATATGAACGAATCCATTCATGACCTCATGGCCGATGGAGGCGAGCATTTCGTCATTGGACCCAGTTGGTTCCAGTGTCCGGTGTGCACCGAAGTGGGTTCATGAAATACCGAAGCTATCATTGGAACCGTGGCCGTGTTGGGGCTCCACCCCTATTTAAAGCTGGAGAGCTTGACAACATCAGTCGCCTCGGAGTTAATGCGTACTGGAATTAACCGCTCATATTGATTACTTGTGTCCACTTGGATCCACACAGCTCCACTATCCCCTTGACTGGCAGCGCTAGTCGTGGTTAGCGGTAACTTTTAATGGAGCACTTTCATTGGTCAATATGTCTTTACCGCTCTCTTACAAATTGGGAATAGCTCCTAGCCCCTTATTCTCACGCACTCTCCTCTTCTACCTTTATACACACTCACGTAGACACTTACCCATGTTTTTCTAACTATATATACCATGGATTCATGGGGTCTCCCTCAAAAAGAGGCTGAAGAGCCTCTTTTATATAGCTCCTCTATAGCTCTATCTAGTATCTCTTCATCTCCCCCTCATTCTCCTCCTAAGAAGGAAGAAAGGAAGCCGAATCTAACACAGATGCTTCATGAGATACCACAGTACCAGGATATTGTTTTTAAGCCTCTTGAAATGGCTGAACCTTTTTTTTCTACAATTTAATTACCACCTGGAACTAGTATTGAAAGTGTCTATAGCCTATTCTCTTTATTTATTTCTCAAGAATTGATTGAATTGTTATCATTAAATACTAATAAATATCCAAAGACTAAGAGCGCAGGTGAATCTGGAAGAGAATGGTATGAAACAACTATCTCAGAGATTAAGATCTTTCTTGCAATTCTAATCTATATGGGGGTTTATATATCTTTTAATGATGAAGATTACTGGTAGACCAGTGAGGAGCCATTTCATATGCCTCGAAGATTCATGGGATTGAAGCGATTTCAGTAAATAAAGCGATTCTTTTATGTTGTAGACCCTGATCCTAAGGCTGCTGTACAAGAGGCTATAAGGCTTAATCTTAAGCCAAGTCAGATGTGGTGGTATAAGCTAGAGCCTTTTGTATCTAAAATTTGTGCAGCCTGTTTACAATACTGGAAGCCTTCAAATGCAGTCTCTATAGATGAGACAATGATTTGTGGCTTTGGGCGTTCTCAGTATACCTTTAAGATGCTAAATAAGCCAATTAAGCAAGGATATAAGCTCTTTGCCATTGTAGATTAAGGCTATATTCTATATTGGATATGGGCAAGCCGTCATAAGTCTTTTGTGGAGGTTAAAAAGCAGGAGAATTTAACTTTTACTGGATCTATGGTTATTCAACTAGCGTAAGAAGGCCTACTATCTCAAGAGAATAACTATATAATCTATATGGATAACTACTTCTCTACTATTCCTTTATTCAATCATCTTCGGCAGCTTGGGATTGGTGCCTGTGGAACTACCCGACCAAATGTATCTAAGAAACTATTTCCAAAGGCTCTTTATATGCTAAAGGATTCTAAAAAGCCTCAACAGTGGAATACCCTATTTGCAGCTCCTGCAAGTATTGATTCTGATACTGACTCCGTCCTCTGTATTGTATGGCAAGATAATAATATAGTTACTGCTTTATCAACTGTATATACTGTATATAAGCTAACTGATTGGATTCCTCGCTTGCGCAAACACCCTGCTAAGACCTCAACAAGTGCAAAAGTTGCCCGCGAGCCATTTGATGATCAGCCTACTAAGGAACTTCTAATTCCCCGGATCATTGATGATTATAATTATTATATAGGAGGGGTAGATTGTGCAAATCAACTGCGTGCAAGTTATGAAACTTATCAAAGATGTCTACGATCATGGTGGCCTATATTCTTTTGGACACTTGATATAGCTATTATTAATGCTTATTGTATTGCAAAGATAGCCCACAGATAGCAAGGTAGGAAGGAAATTACTCATCTTGAATTTCGAAAAGATCTCTATAGAGAGCTTTTTAAGTAAGGGTCGGAGGAAGTACTTCTAAAGAAGCGAAGACACAGCTCAGTTCAACCACTAGATACAGACAATCATCAGGTTGAAAGGATCCATCCTCGCAAATGGTGTCATTCTTGTGTTGTATGGGTTCAGAAAGCGAAAACTCAAGGCCATTCTATTTTAAAACAGTTCCACACAGTTTATTGTTGCAAGACCTGTAAAGTTCCTTTATGCAGGCCTGACATACGGTTATGCTGGGCTGATTTTCATACACCACGGCCTTCTTTGGGTGAGAAAGATGTAAATTGCTTATAGATAGTTCAAATATATTCATATTTCATGATAATTGTATGGGTGTGTGGTCTTAAATAATTATGCCGTGTCATTCGCGGCAGAAAAAAGACGCTAACCACGACTAGCGCTGCCAGTCAAGGGGATAAGACATAATTCAACAGATGCACGGCAATTGGATTGACTGTTGAAAGATGAACTTAGCCGGACAGACCTATACCGCATACGATTCTAGAAAACTCGACACTAGCACTTAAAAGTTAGGTAGTCAGGTTCAGTTTACCCAATTCACCCGTATACATACAGTTGGGTCTACAATTTCCATGAGATCTCTGCCGGGGATTGTACAGAATGGAGTTAGTATTCACGTCACTTGTCCCTCTCTTAATAAAGCCTTCTGGGCACTCGACCTGTTTGGCTGCATTAAGTATACTAGAAAGCTGCTGTTCTCTGATCTCCAGCGATTGTTCCGGTATGGGAACAGACCCCTTTTAATTGCCTGTTGCAGAGCAGAATTTAATGTTATATATAATTAGATAAATAGAAAAAGAGTAGAATACTTTAACAAAACATACCTTGCTTATCCCAAAACTGACAAGACCTCTTACTTCTTCTAAGGAATTCCGGTGGTGGAGGTCCCATAAGCGATACCATTTCGGCTAGATACTGCACGTCATCGAGCAGGCCTTTCTTTCTTGCAAAAAAAAAAAAAAAAAGGGTGACTATCCTGTACTAATTCCCAGATCTAAATTCTTAATCAGTCTGATACCGAAACTACTGCTAGGGAGTTAATAAGTAATTTACCAGTGTTCCAGTAGACCAGATATCAATCTTAGAGTTTTAATCTATAACCAGGATTGCTTCTGGTGCCCGATAAATTCCTGGTATGATATTATTTTTATGGTTTTGCTTCCCCATCTTAGCTTCCCCAAGATTGGAAACCACCGGCGAGCTAGCATATCCAGGTATGGGGACGGGAGTAATATATATGACAGTTATCTAAGACTTTTCTATCAATTGGTTGTATTATCTCATCTTCTTTAATCTGAGAGAGGATTTTACTATCTATACTCCCTTGGAGTATGTTGTTTAATGAAATGTCTGTAGCTCTGTAAGCTTCTTATATACTTTTTTTTAAAAACATTTCTTAGGGTATCATATCAACTTACCAGTGTGAATAAACCCCATTATCGTGTATAAAGGCTAGAGATATTAATAAAAGTTGGATACTCCAAGTCTTCTCTACACGAGTTCTCTCGGGAATTTATTACAGGGGAGTGGATTTCGGAAATGGGTAAAGGCAAAGCTCGTTCCAAGTGGTTACAGTGAGATAGTGAGTTTGCGCTCAGGACGTTGTCCACGAATACAAACTTTCGCCGTAAAGGACCGATCCCCTCTGCACTTATTAACATATGTAGTAATCTGTGGACTATTATAGTGCTTATAGATTAATTACTACTTTCTGAAGATGATGGCAAAGCCAAACTGTGGAAGATGCGCCATATTCCAGCTTTGAAATAGTCTGATATCTTGATATCAATACTTTACCAATGTATGTAGGATACAAGTTGTGTGGATTATAGAAAGGAATCTCTTCTTTGGCTTTCTTTTTAGGACCCAGTTTTATAAAGCCAGATGTAGGAAACTAGTGTGGGGAATTAGAAGGAATACAGGTGTTTGTTCTGATCGATATGCAATGTAAAGAAGCTGTGAAACGCATTCAAGATGATTGGATATAGGTTAGGAGCAATACTCTGAAAGATGCGCGATATAGAGACATGGTATAACTACGTTGTTTCTAGAGTATCGTTCAAGGTCCAAGGACCGCTAAGCTCTCTCACTCTTAAGCCCCGTGATATATTCTCAAAGTTCCGGTGGGCCCCAGGTTCACTTGCTGATTTGCCAGTCAATGAATGGAGCGCTATACTCTTTCACATCATTCGCCTTCTGGGCCGCACTGGGCACTTAGAATACGAGCGAGCCCTAGAGACTACGAGACTGTTCTTTGAAAATAGATGGGGACTAACCATATTTATTTATTTATTTATTTATTTATTTATTTATTTATTTATTCATTCATTCATTCATTCATGTATTTTTCAGCCTCAGATGACATCCGTAAAAACACTCGTCCGTCAGCCACAGGCCTTAATCAATCCCGTTAGCGCCGCCGGGAGTTTTCCCGGCCTAGAATTAAACGCCATGCCGGGGGAGGGCTTGGGCCTTGGGACGGCTCGGGAGTTACACATACACATACACATGCCACTAATGGATATAGTTTCTGGTTGACCAAAGGTTAAGTGGACAATCAATTGTTCCCAGGGGGTCGAGTAATTCCATATATGACGAATGGATTCGGCTGCTCCGGAGATATATGGAGACTTGGGACAGTGTTCGACTCAGCACTAACGACGCTATTCAATATATTCCCGGGATATCCGTGTGATAGATCTACTGGGAAAATATAGAGGAAGGGGGGGGGGAAGGACAATAGTAAATCCGGTTGTGACGCGTAGGTTTGGAAAACGAAAAGAAAAAAAGAAAGAAAAGAAAAGAAAAGAAAAGAAAAGAAAAGAAAAGAGGAAAAATTAAAATAAAAATAGATTCATTTTCCCTCAGAAGGGACATCCATACCTGGGACTGTGTCTGATCAGCTTAGGGGCTTCCGGCTCATTTCCAGGTCTTGGAGAAGGGATGTTCGATTGCTAAGCAGTCTGTCCCCTCGTCCAATCGCACCGAACCCATACGGAGAATCCTCCCTTACGCAGTCCAACACTTTAGCTATCCGTCTCACAGCGTGACATCGCGCTCCCATGCTGTGGAGTGATCACAGGCCTTAGACAATTTCCCTAGCAGGGACCCACGCCTCCTTCCATGAACCGAGGAGATTTATAGAGGACCAAGTGTTGTGCTGCGGACCTTCGGAGGCTTGTCTACGGGTGACACATCGAAGTTATCAGCTATTGAAGTTACCTGACTAGGTTTGAATCTAGTTAGTTCCCCAATCAACCATACTCGACCCAGATCCTTCTCATGTCGACCCCAAGTTGGCAAGCAGATATCGATCGGCGGCGCATTTCACAACGTGAGCCGTTCCCTAGACTTTCCTCTCGACTGACTCATAGCTGACGGAAATCTCGTCCGTCCTTTCGATCCCGGCAGCACCTCGAAGGATATGCTCGTCACTGACATTTCTTTTGTTATAATGTTCAGCTGGTGCCCGGAGGGAGCCACCGATGGTTTCGGTGGCGGAAGGCTCAAGGCCCGATTTGGAGAATCGGCCGTACTTGCGACCGCTGCCGTACAACGGCAGTTTGTAGGAGGTGTTGCCAGAGCTGTTTTCGCCATCTGTATTGTACCGAATGCGAACGTAGAGAGGACGGAGCACGGGAATGGTCGAGCACATAATCGTCACACAGCTTTCGGTTGCAGACCAGATGAGCATTGGCACGGTATCATCTTGGAGGCGGGTTAACTCTATCATCCAGAGGCAAGGGTGAAAGAGAAACGTACATATGTACTCAGATGCATTCAGTCCCGCCAGCGCTACTGTGCGAACGATACCGCATACTCCAGCGCTCGAATCTCCAAGTCAGAGTTGTTGGTCCCAGAACGTAGAAGATTCCACGACTTACAAGATTCCTAAGCTAAGACCACAGGCAACGGTGATCTTCTCCTTTTGCTTCATGTTGAGGTCCCAGATGATGAACCATGGAAGAATTGCAAAGGAGAAGTCGGCTGCGACGAACCACGCTGGGAAAAATCAGGCTTTCTATTCAGGAATCCAGGTTGGGCAAAGGTTGTGCAGCACTCACATCCAACCGTGTAGCCGACATTGGAAAAGTCGAGCCAGCATGTTCCCTCGACAGTTGGGTTCCAAGTCTTTTCGACCGGAAAACACTGGATTACAACGGTAATGCTAGCGAACAAGGTGATAACAGTGGTGATCGCCAGGCAACCCCAGATAAACCAAATTTGAATTCGATTTCGCACAATTCGCAGAAGGAAGGTACCGACGGCTCCTTTGCCTACACCAATGACCATGATCCCAGCCACCTGGCTGAATACTTCATACATGGTGGCTTTGGAGTAGCTAACGGGATCGCCGACATCGGCAAAAAGTCGCCCTAGGCCGTAGTGGGTCGCTATAGTGACAAAGATTGTGTAGACGATGTGAAGAATCTGTCGCATGTCAGCCTTTGCCTAACGATGTAGCGATCATCTTCCTCACAAATGCAAGGATGACTAGATAATCATCAAGGCCTATCGCATTGAGAATGCGTTTCCGCGTATAGAGCCTTAGCCCGACGAAGAAAGCAAAGACTATGACCTCGACCCAAAGGACCGCATTGGTCATGGGCCCTAAACCTCCGTATTTGCTCATGTCGAAGATGGCCGCGGTAGATTCACGAAGAAAAGTGAAAGGTCATTGGCATGATAGAGGGAAAGAAATTTTATCCTACCCAAAGCGATCAACGATGCGGCCATTCGTGTAGTATTAGTATGGAAGGGTTTATGACCTGTACATTGAGCGACATTCTCTCCTGCTACTGCTCCAAAACCAAGGTACGTCAGGATCTCAGCATGGCGGCCTCTCATGTATTAGTATGGAAGGGGATATGACCTGTACTTTGGGTGGCATCGGTTTCTGCTGTCGATCTAAAGTCAAAGAATGCCAAGAAATCAGCATAGTCCCCTGCAGTATTGCAGAAGTAATAAAAATTATTGAGGACCCAGTTGACAGAGCGCGGCCCCGACGACCCGGCGAACTGACCCCCTGCATGCTGCTATCGGTGCCTAGACTGGTGGTGGCGTGGCCGAACCATCAGCGATCTTTCCTGAACTGGCTTAACTGCGTACAATACGACATCGTAGTGTTCTTGGTATTTCAAGATAACGACGATCTTGCAAGTCTCACTGAACCTAATCCAAACTCTCCAATTAGTTTTCATGTTAACGGCTCAGACAAAGGCAATCTTGACAGCGGGTGGAGCATGGTTTGTTAGTGCTGAGGGGTTTCACCCCGCTAACTTCATCAGACAATTTATCGACACTTGGCCCTAGCGTTGCTAGTGAGTGTTATGAAAAGTCATTCGCCCCATATATCTCGTCGCCCTCCTCATCCGCCTCGTCCCAGTGCAACATCGTCCTTCTTCACTTATAGGAATGACATACATCCCTTCTCCTGAGCTCCGAAATTCAAATCAGAAAGTGCAACATGCGGTCTCAAATCTTAGAAACTATCGCTGCTCTGGATTCAATTAAACCTGAGGCGTTTAGCGGAAGCGAAGTGGAACGCCTACAGGTGCGCGCTGCAGCACGTCGACTGCTTGCCCGAGTGGAAACACCCTATGAGCGCGCATGGGGCTTCTGCTTTGAACACCCGGTTGTTTTTGCCGCTCTCCAGATATGCATTAACGTGGGCCTTTGGAAAGCCTGGACAAATGTGGGAGGGGGTGAGAAGACTATTGACCAGTTGGTGGAACTCACCGCTCCCACCGTCGATACAAACCTGCTGCGTAAGCCTTCATCTTCGTATCATCATAGGTTAGTTCATACTGTAGTGAAGCTCATTGACGACGTACAGGTCGGCTCTTCCGCTTGCTAGCAGCTTTTAGCGTGGTTGAGGAAACAGCGGAAGATACATTTGAACCGACTGCGTTCTCATACGCTATCGGTGACGAGCGCACCAAGGTGCGCGCCTCACTTCAAGCTGCGTGAGTATACCCCCCTGGCCATCAATCTATACGCGGTCCTAATTGCGTTTGGTTAGAACCTATCAGTACATTGCGGCTGGCCATAACTTGCCGGCCTATCTAGCCAAGATCTCTTACAAGGAACCTACGGATATCGATGTGAATAACTACACGGATACTGACCCGGACGGCCTCAGTTTTTTTGGACGGTTGCAGAAAAGCCCCGCATACTTTGAAGCTTTCACCGGCCACATGGAGGCCTGGACCGCATGGAAGACCCCATGGACTAAGGTCTACGATACAGCCAGACTGCTCGACGGTGCCATTCTAGATGATGCTTCTCCATTCGTGGTTGATCTTGGTGGAAATACCGGGACGGATATTTCGTACGTCCTCGCCAAGCATCCAGACCTTCCTACTGGGTCGCTAGTTTTGCAAGATCTTCCAGAGGTGATTGCCAATGTCCAGGTCGACGAGAAGATCTCAGCTATGGCTCATGACTTTTTCTTACCCCAGCCTGTGAAAGGTGAGACATATCCTAGTCCAGAAACGCAGACCCGCCTATTAATCCCAGAATCACAGGGAGCCGTGCCTACTTTCTGCACGCCGTTCTCCACGATTGGCCAGATGCCAAAGCGAAGCAACTGCTGGTGAACACCAAAGATGCCATGATAAAGGGCTACTCTAAGCTCCTCATCTACGACATTGTTCTTCCGCCAATAGGAGCGAGTATCACACAGACCACAATGGACGTGGAGATGATGTCACTACTGTCGGCTTCCGAACGAACTCAAAGTGCCTGGGAGAATCTATTAACCGATGCTGGCTTCAAAATTGTCAACTTTTGGCCTGACCCTCAGGAATATGAGATGATCATCGAAGCCGAGCTCGCGTAGATTTAAATCCATCCTGGTGTGCTTGGAAATATAAAGGAGAAATGCAACAGAGGCGCGCACATATTAGGGGCGAGGAAACGTGACATGTCATATTAAGTTCAATGATAATACCTAATTAGTTCTCGAATCCATCGAGTGGATATATCTCAAATCAGGAGTTTTTCGTTTATGCCTGGTGATGTGCGCAGCCGTGAGGTGCATGCATTAGGTTTGTATTATGAAAACATATCACGGCGATCTGCGACATGGATCTTGGATTTCGCACTGTTTTAGTATACTAAGTATGACCAAGCAGGCTGGCAGCAGATACATTCGGCTTATGAGGACCGGAATGGGCGACAACTGCTACATTATGAGCTGGTCGAAGGTATTCAAAGTAGATCTGCCATTGCATCTGCCCTTAATAAAATAACTTCATCGACAATGTGTCATAACTATAAACACGCTGGCTTAGTGACCCAAGTTCTTGGGGGCAGGGATGGCTGGTCCCTCGGGGGTGACGTATGCCTATCATGCAGTTAGCTAGCCTCCTACTAGAAGGCAAGTCTATAGTCTCAAGATACATACCTTGGACATTCCGCCGTCGACAACAAAATCATGACCATTGACGAAGCTGCTTTCGTCACTGGCAAGGAAAACAACCGCATGCGCCTGTTCGATGGCCTCGCCGAATCGTCCGGTTGGGAAATGCACCTCACGACGGAACCGTTTAGGCTTATCATCACCCAACCAGTCCTGCAGGAGCGGAGTGCTGTTACCGTCAGCATGATCATCAGTCAAGCTCCATGCTAATGCAACACGTACTTTAGTGGAGCGGGGCACAGTGCATTGAAGCGGAAGCCCTCCCGAGCATGCACAATGGCTAGTTCACGGGTTAGGGCCAGCACCGCACCCTTGCTAGCAGTGTAAGCCAGCTGAGGAGTGGCACTACCCACTAAAGCCACTACACTAGCAGTGTTGATAATGCTGCCCTTGGTCTTCTTATGACGACGGAGGCTGAGCACCGCGTGCTTGCATCCAAACCACACCCCCTTCACGTTGATGTTCTGTGTCAAATCCCAGATTTTCTCTGGTGTATCCACAGCGTCCGCATCGTCAGTGTGCATGATACCCGCGTTATTGAAGATCACGTCAGTTCCGCCCCAGCTGTCCTGAGACTCCACCATCGCTTGTACCTCAGACTCCTTGGAAACATCACACTTGAAGGTTTCAACCCGTGGAGCATTGGGGACCACTTCTTGCACTTTGGCAAGGCCTTTCTCGAGGGCAGGGGCAGAGATATCGGCCATGAGGACGTTGGCACCTTCGCGGGCGAAGAGGATGCTAGTCTCGAGGCCGATCCCTCTACGCTTTATCAATACGCTGCAGAAATGAATTATGCCTTGAGAGCTCACCCTGCAGCACCGGTAATTATGGCATTTTTGCCGTGAAGGCGGCCTCCTTGGACAGCCATGGTGTCGTATCTCCTAGCAACCGACTATCAGCGACTGGTTATCAGCGGCGGATGATCGGGCTCTAAGATGATGTCATAAGCGAGATGCAAGATTCGCGTTCAGAGTGCTCACTCTGTAGACGACAACCTTAACCTGACAAAGACTCGACGGTCTAGAATGAATATTGATTCACAATGATAGGTTTGCCAATCGAAGAAGTAACCGGTGCCAACACACCACGAAACGCGGGGCAGTTCAAGCCATTATCTAAGCTGCAGAGGAATCAAGTGACATCAAGTGACTCTCTGATAAGCTGATAACGAGACAGGGTTGGTTCTCCTAGTACTAATCCTTCTAAAATGACACGCATGAAGAGCGCAACGTCCTGACCAGGCGTTTCGGTCATGCTGGATACTTCAATACGAACAGACATTATTATATTATATAATGTGAATGGGCAAGGGGGAAGGGAGCAGTCTGTCCTGGGCAGTCATTTGATCTCCGCACCAAACGATAAGCCGCCGATAACAGATAAATGACCCGCTGTGGCTCCTTCGTCCCACCCGCACCCTCGTAGACCGCGACTCTCCCTTGTTTGTACCAAGGTTTATCTCTTCCGACTACTTTCATCCCCAAATTCGAACTGACGTCGCTACACTGATAGCTCCAACATGGGCTCCATATTCCCTCCAGAAGTCACACTCAACAATGTCGCTGAGATTCTGCGGCAAGATACCCGTGTCAAGTTGGCGGGTGTGGACGTCGATGGGATGCTTCGCGGGAAGCTCGTCTCTAAGAAAAAGTTCCTTTCGATTGTGTCGGAAGGGTTTGGATTCTGCTCAGTTATATTCGGGTGGGATATGCACGATCAGACATATTTTAAGGAACTAGCCATCAGTAATAAGGAGAACGGTTATCAGGATATTATTGCCATTCCAGATCTGAGCAGCTTCCGTCGCATCCCCTGGGAGAATAATGTTCCTTTCTTCCTCGTTAGCTTCCACGACCCTGAAACACGGGAACCTGTATGTGCATGCCCTCGCGGTCTGGTAAAATCCGCACTCGGCAAGGCTGAGGCGTCCGGGTATCGGGCGATGGCGGGGGGTGCGTAAACTCGCTGCATCCTCCTTGGCGATATGGCCTTGCTGACTTCTTTCAGCGGAGTATGAGTTTTATCAATTTCGTGTACCAGAATCCCATCAATCCCCTGAGCGCAGTGCGTCTTCCACAGCGACCTTCTTGAAAGAGAACCCCGTTGAGGCATTACCTCCCCTGACCGAGGGGATGTTCGGGTACAGTTTGACCCGCCCTATTCATAACCAGGATTATTATTATAGCATCTTCGATGCGTGCGAACAGTTCAAATGCGACATTGAAGGATGGCATACCGAAAGTGGACCCGGTGTGTTTGAAGCTGTGAGTGCTCTACCGGGGGGGGGGTTTAATCCATCAGTGCTGATGATGTTAGGCGCTGCAATTCGGAGAAGCCAAGGAGATGGCAGATAGAGCAGGACTTTTCAAGTGAGCCAACCTTGGGTCGATTTGAGCCATATTAACGACAGTACAGGTATGTCGTCAAATCGATTGGAACCAAGCATGGTATCACCCCGACTTTCATGGCAAAACCCCGTCAGGGATTGCCTGGTAATAGCGGCCACATGCATATCTCACTTGTTACCAGCGATGGAAAGAATGCCTTTCTGCGCAGCACCCCGGACCCAGCTCCACCGTACCCCGATGTCACTCACCTTTCTGACCTTGGAAGACAGTTCCTGGCGGGAATTCTCACGGGCCTCCCAGATATTATGCCTATCTTTGCGCCGACTGTCAATTCCTACAAACGGCTCGTGGAGAATTTCTGGGCTCCCGTCACGGTCTCGTGGGGCCTAGAGCATCGGGCAGCCTCTATTCGATTGATTACACCGCCGACGGGCAGCCCGAAGGCCACACGATTAGAAGTGCGAGTGCCCGGAGCGGATGCCAACTCGCATTATGTCATGGCGGCTATTATCGCGTTGGGATGGCGGGGCGTGGAGAAGAAGCTGGAGATCCCTGTAGCCCCGCTCTCTAGAGGTGAGGAGATGGGGGGTAGCAGTGACCAGGGGGTGCGTCTGGCTAAGACCCTCAAGGAAGCGGTCGCCGCGTTTACGCGCGAGGACAGTGTCGCGCGAGAGGTATTTGGGAATGCTTTCGTCGACCATTTTGGTGGCACCCGGGAACATGAGGTGCGCCTATGGGAAGAGGCCGTCACTGACTGGTATGTTGTAAAGCTTGCATCCATCCATAGCTTTCATTGCAAATGTGGTGTGCTAACCAGGCTCTAGGGAGGTGCGACGATATATTGAAACGGTCTAGACTCCCGGTTGGCGCATAAGGCATAGAGTCGTTAGATACCAATGAATTCACTTTTAGCGTTCTGCAGAAAGAGTTTCGGGTATTTGGTCTATCAACCAGAGCACGGTACAAGCATTTTGACTGCCCGTGTCATCCCGATCCTTGGACGAATATCGGGAGGGAACCGGGATCTGGGCGACGAGGATGATTCACAAGCTACAACATCACATGCTTCGAATATCACATGCCACGCTCTCATCCCATTTGGGGGAAGGGGCAAACCATCATTTATTCGCAATTGATCAGTATCGCATTTGTATGGTAGATAGTATTATAGCCAAGTAATTACTACTTAGCAATGGACTTGTTGATCTGATTGGTGTGGCATTATACGTCTCAACACCAAGTCGGGTTTGGAGTATTTAGGTTTATCTGATCGTTGGTGCCCGCATCGGAATCCATCGGCAGCCTGAGGCAAGAGAAGGTTGCGGCATATCATGGTGACTTTCGGGAGACCGCGGTTGTGAGTGGAAGATTCGGGTATGCGGGGAGTTTATTATCTTTGTCCCTCGGTAGTAGTAAGTTACGACCTTGTTACGAGTTAGGAGTAGTGGCGTGGAAACCAGTACCAAACCGTACGGTCGTGGTCATGATCGACTGGACTCGGTAAGAACGGATGCCCAAGAATAAGGTCGATGGCCCCCCCATGCGGCAGCAGCCAGGCGGAGGGATATATGTATCGCGCTTGTAGTGTTGGGTTGTTCTAATATCGACACAGGCAGGGCTTATCGGTACACGGCGGCCCCCGGATGAGGGGAATCTAACCGGACGTGGGGAGTGTCGGCCGAGAGCGACAGCAAGCCAGCCCTAGGGGGTGTGTATTGGTATTACCAGTAAGATGACCAATTCTCCGCGGTAAAGTCACGGGATGCCGCTGGCAGCTGTCCCAATCAGGAAATTTCCGCTCATCCTGGCCGATATCGATGTGCGATGGTGGCCAGTGACTGGTTCCTGCTCCTATCGTAGGTCCATTCACCAGCGATGGGCCTGGAAGATTGGAGCATGCTGAATTACAATACACTGTGTTACCGTTCAGATTGAAGCTCCTGCCTATCATATTGGACCAGACTTTCCCATCAGCCGCGGTTGTCCATGGTTCTGACGTAGTCATCCATTTCCAGATTGCTTTAGCCGATTGTACTTATATACCCTTTTGTCGTACCTCGGACGGTTCCTGTCCTTTTTCTCTTGTTGATTGTCTTTGTACACTTGTTCGTTAGCTACATACTCAGAACGCAAGAACAAGGATTACCATCATGAGCCAGATCGACGTGCAGCTGAAGGATGTCGCCATCCTGGGCGCCATCCCCAATGACGCCCGCAAGATTCTCACCAAGGAAGCCTGTGCCTTCCTGGCCATCCTCCACCGTACTTTCAACCCCACCCGTAAAGCTCTCCTCCAGCGCCGTATCGATCGTCAGGCCGAGCTCGACAAGGGTCACCTCCTCGACTTCCTCCCCGAGACCAAGCACATCCGTGAGAATGACGCCTGGAAGGGTGCCCCCCCAGCTCCCGGTCTCGTCGACCGTCGCGTTGAGATTACCGGCCCCACTGACCGGAAGATGGTGGTGAATGCGCTGAACGCTGATGTCTGGACCTACATGGCGGATTTTGAGGGTATGTGACTCGCTGGGAACCTCAAGTGGAAGAAACGCTGACAATGGAAACAGACTCCAGCGCCCCAACCTGGGAGAACATGATCAACGGTCAGGTCAACCTGTACGATGCCATCCGTCGCCAGATCGACTTCAAGCAGGGCAACAAGGAATACAAGCTGCGCACCGACCGCACTCTTCCCACTTTGATCGCCCGTGCTCGTGGCTGGCACCTGGACGAGAAGCACTTCACCATCAACGGCGAGCCGATCTCCGGTAGTTTGTTCGATTTCGGTCTCTACTTCTTCCACAACGCCAAGGAGCTGGTGGCTCGCGGATTCGGCCCGTACTTCTATCTGCCCAAGATGGAGTCCCACCTGGAGGCCAGACTGTGGAACGACGTCTTCAACTTGGCCCAGGATTACATTGGCATGCCTCGCGGAACCATCCGTGGTACTGTCTTGATCGAGACCATCAGCGCTGCTTTCGAGATGGATGAGATCATCTACGAACTCCGTGAACACAGCTCCGGACTGAACTGCGGTCGCTGGGACTACATCTTCTCCTTCATCAAGAAATTCCGCAAGCACCCCAACTTTGTCCTTCCCGATCGCTCGGACGTCACCATGACTGTGCCCTTCATGGATGCCTATGTGAGACTGTTGATCAAGACCTGTCACCGTCGTGGTGTTCACGCTATGGTAAGCATTTCCAGGGAAAGACGACCAATGACCGAAGTATGCTAACCAAAACAGGGTGGTATGGCCGCTCAGATCCCCATCAAGGACAACCAGGCTGCCAACGACAAGGCCATGGAGAGCGTGCGCGCCGACAAGCTGCGTGAGGTTCGTGCTGGTCACGACGGTACCTGGGTGGCGCACCCGGCTCTCGCTGCCATCGCCTCCGATGTATTCAACAAGCACATGCCCACTCCCAACCAGCTCTTCGTGCGCCGTGAGGATGCCCATGTCACCGCCAATGACCTCTTGAACACCAACGTGCCCGGCAAGATCACTGAGGAGGGTATCCGCAAGAACCTGAACATCGGTCTTTCGTACATGGAAGGCTGGCTCCGTGGAGTTGGCTGTATTCCGATCAATTACTTGATGGTACGTCTCCACCCCACTCTCCGTTGACGCTTTTAAGTAGTATCAGGCTAACCCCCCAAACAGGAGGACGCAGCCACCGCCGAAGTGTCTCGCAGTCAGCTCTGGCAGTGGACCTACCACGGCGTCAGCACAGCCGAGGGCAAGAAGGTCGACAAGGCATATGCTCTGCGTTTGCTGAAGGAGCAGGCCGACAGCCTGGCGGAGAAGGGCCCCAAGGGCAACAAGTACCAACTGGCAGCTCGCTACTTCGCCGGCCAGGTGACGGGCGAGGATTATGCGGATTTCTTGACCAGCCTGCTGTACAACGAGATTTCCTCTGCGGGCCAGGTGTCCAAGCTTTAATTGCGTTATGATTTGTATGAGTATACCATGGAGCATTTGATTTTATTTTCGTTTAATTTTTTTTGCCCAGTTTCAAATCAGCATCAGAGTTATGTGCATCGCATCGCTGTCGTTTTGACTTGTTAGTCATCTCCGCCTTATCGAGGTGGATCTAGTTAAGTAGTTTAGTGCAATGAGATCAACATATGAGCTTGAATGACAAGGGTATCCTAGTAGCATCCCTAGTAGTAGGCAAATACATGTCAACAGTCGCTTACCATGCGTCAGAGAGCTTTCAGTAAGGCACACTAGACAATGATCCGTAGCACTGGTAGGAAGAAGGGTCCTCTGTCGTACGAGGGGAAAGACGTTGGAAGGAACGAGAGGTAGAGGAAAGCCTATTTAGGGTATTCTTGATCCTCGTATAGGATATTGTCCGGTATAATGGCTCCATTAGGAGCTTGGAAAAGGAAGGAAAACAACGCCGTTATTAAAAGCGAAGTTTTTTTGTTCTGAGTTCGAGCCCCGTTGGGAACAACCTCTCTTTTTATTTTCTTACAGGACAAACACTCAATGTTGTCATCCACTGTTAGTTACTAAAGACTATAGACACTGGAACGGCTTGGACCCATTTCCTCGATATGATTAGGAGCTCTTACACATCTGATGAGGTGCATTATGCATACTCGACTGACTTTCCCCTTTTATCGGAATTGCCAACAGTATGCTAGTCATTTCATAGTTATCTACTATCCTCCTCCGGAGCCTTCATAGGCCAGCAGACGATGTACAGTGGACATTGAGAGCGTGTGAGTGGCTTAAGACGCTGTTATATTCCGCTTTACTACATTCAAAACTCGTAACGAGACACTGACGCTGAGATACTACATTTGTATTAAAACACCCATATAAACATGGTTCGACTACAGATTCTATTTACAGAATGTTGGTTGGTTGACCAATCTAATCCTTCTCTCCGTTATTGGCTCTTGTTCGGTCCCTCAGTTAAGCCAACGTGATGCACTGTGCCACATATTGGAGATGTGTCTCGGCCAGGAGGAGGGCTCTGACTGAGTAAACAATAACTATATTGTGCGGGAACTTGAGTTAACCCGGATGAAAGATGCGTCCCCTAAGACGATGACGGGGTAGATGAGCTTACCAGAGATAATCACAGCAATGTCAAGCCAGCCAAGTGGAAAGGGTCCAAGCCTCTAGGGCAACAGGATACCCGCAAGGTGCAAAATAAAATGGGGGCTAGCCTGGACGAAAGTCATCCTTGACTAAGTGGGCTTCGCATGAAAGCTCCCAATCCTCACTCAGATTGCGCTCCTTTTTTCCATCGGGCTCTCCAATGAGCAGCCCTCAGAAGAATGACGAGGTTCATCACTGATCATTGGACGGTGTACCCACCTAGTTATTTCCCTAAAACAGAAATCGGTTTGCCCGTGGAGACCAATCCCAAATGCCGAAACATATAGATGGGCGGGGGGGATAGAGAGGAAGAGGACGAAGAGGATGAACTAGAGAGATGAGAATAAAGGGCAAGAGTTCGACCCTGCTGTTAGTCTACAAAAGGAAGGCGCGCCCACTCCATCCACGAAGGGAAAGTGCCGTGCCCACGAGTATGGCCATCAAAAGATGCGCCGGTGATTGTCTCCATTGGGTATATGACATTGCCAATTTTGAAGCTCTACGGAGATCATGGGAAGAATTTACAGACTACACAGAACATCCAGTTCAAATATCAAGCCTCGTTCGGTCCTGATATATGTATCTATCTATATACAGTACGCCTTGAGAAAGCAAGTTCCCATCAAGTACATTAGTATTTGTTAAAGACGAAAGATAACTAGAGAACGACAAGCCCGAGAGCAAAGGAAAAGCATTTAGTCTATATGGAACCAAGATAGATGGGCCGTACTCTATCAAGCAATACTACAGTAGGTAAGAAAATTAATTAATATTGGGATAAGTTGGAAGTTATCAGAGAGATTCTCCCTTCGGCGTCGACTCTATCATGCCAGCAACGTTTCCTGGTATGTCTAAGTCGATGATATATCTGTGGTTTATCGGCGGACCTTAGTATGCCTGCTCAAGAGCTATTGCTCGGCAGAGAAATAGTGAGAAGAAGCATGAATGTATACCTATATCAGTATAAAGGATACGCGATGAGGGCCAAACAATCACTTCATGCGACTTAGCCAACATTCAACGGTAGGCATAGGAAGGGCTTCGGGAAGCTTCAAGTGTTGGGTTAATTAGGGTCCATAATTCTCTGCAAAACGTGTTTCAGTGGCTTAGTATTCATCAATCCTCAACTTCTTGTATGAACATCCATGTCTGGGCCCTACCAAGTATTCGGTTACGTATACTCACCATATGACCAATACTTTAGCTTATTGGACCAATGTTCTACGGGCGGTGGAATGTAATTGGAGATACACGTATCACCATTAAGCTAATTCACTGCTAAGAAAATGCACTGCATTAGTGCCCCATAACCCAATCAGGATTAAGATATATATAACTTCAAGCTGCGCATCGTCAATAAAACCATAAATTATCCAGATTATCCGGGGCTCTTAAAATGGGACATGTGTAACTAGTCTGCATAGCGATCTGACTCCTAGCAATCCCACTATATAAATTCCAATGGCTTGCTAATCGTTGTATAATATCAAGAACGATGTACTGTCCTGCGACTAGCTCCCAACTTAGCCAACTCGAAGGAGCCCGCACTAGAACGGAATGGGTAAAGTTGCATTAAGTAAGTTTCCCCGGATTCTCTCGCGCTTCGCACCCTGGCCGATAGTCATGTCCTCTTCTTTCTAGCAGGAGGATATGATCCTTGACTTTCTGTATGTTATATCATGCAGATACCATACTCATCCCAGTTACACCAACTGAGACGATGATGATGATCGACCCTCATGGCGTAATCTCCAACCTCTCCGCCCTCTGATTGGCCCCCATCCAGGGTCTGGCCCGTGTCGCGGCACTCAACAATCATTACCATTTCTGGTTTTTGCACCACTGCCCTCCGTTTCTCCTTTTTGTCAAATGTGCGGAGGCGGAGGTGACGTCCCGACGACTGTTTCACGCTCATTTTCTTTTTTATCTTCATACACTCGTTTCTCTATGCGTCCTCGCGCTTAAACATCATGCCTCCTCCCCCTTTCCGGGACGCACCATCCTCCAGGAACTCTCAACGGTATACTCCATTACACAAATCGATCCCCGAAGAGCTCAACGACCAAGGCTACGGCTCCGATGCCGACTCGCTTCCTCTCTCCAGCCCCTCGGATGGCGAGGGCGATTCCGAGATTAAACTCCGTCGCGTGGACCGCAATGGAGTCCGCAGTAACCAGGCCACCGCCTATGTGCCCGTCGTGCGAAAATCCGGCGATGTCGAAGCGTATCTAGACAGTATAACCGAGGCAGAGCAGGAGTTGCTCTCGGCAAGTCGACGGTATGACGACGAGGATGATGATGACGACTCGGATGGATACGGTGTCGGGGTGAAAAGGGGACAGAGGCAGGGGGTCCCACGCGGTCGTCAGACGGGTTGGCGGACGGTCTATTACTCGAAATATTGGTGGCGCATACTTATTGGGGTGGTGGCGGTCTTGGTCCTCCTGGTTTTGATATTCCTGAGCCTTGCGAGGTCAAGGCAGGTTGGAGACGAGCCGGATTATGTATGTTGTCTCGTCGCCGCTTATACAACGGCAGCATGGGGATAGGGTGAGGCGTGCTGACAAGTCACAGTCAATGATTCCCGCCGAGTCATGGTTTCCTTCTCCGCGGGGCGGAGCCTTAGAGGAGTGGGCGGCGGATTATCAAAAAGCGGCATTGCTGGTTGGGAGTATGACCCTTATCGAAAAGGTCAATATCACGACCGGGACCGGCTGGCGGATGGGGCTCTGTGTGGGTAATACAGGTACGTCCTTTGCATGTCCTTCTGTGTGCAAAACGTTTTCTTATATATTTAGGGCCGGCCGAATCCGTCCGCTTCCCCTCCTTATGTTTACAGGACGGGCCGATGGGAATACGATATGCGGATCACATTTCTGCATTTCCCCCGGGCTTGACGACAGGAGCGACATGGAATCGTGACCTAATTCGGGAACGAGGGATTGCAATGGGATTGGAGGCTCGCTTGAAGGGCGTCAATGTCCTTCTCGGACCGTCAATGGGACCGCTTGGAATGATGCCCGCTGGCGGACGTAACTGGGAGGCTTTCGGTTCCGACCCTGTGCTGCAGGGAGTTGCTGCAGCAGAGACGATCAAGGGCATTCAGAGTAATGGTGTCATGGCTACTGCTAAACACTTTTTGATGAATGAGCAGGAACACTTTCGACAACCCTTTGAATGGGGAATTCCGACCGCGCTGTCTTCTAACGTCGGTGATCGTGCCTTGCATGAAGTGTTTGCATGGCCTTTTGCAGAGAGTATCCGCGCAGATGTAGCCAGCGTCATGTGCGCATACCAGATGGTGAACAACAGCCACGCTTGCGAAAACAGCAAGCTCCTGAATGGTATCCTCAAGGACGAGCTGGGGTTCCAGGGTTTTGTACAGTCCGACTGGTTGGCTCAGCGTTCAGGGATCAACAGCGCATTGGGTGGACTCGACATGAGCATGCCCGGCGATGGCTTACAGTGGGCGGACGGAAAGTCCCTCTGGGGTAGCGAACTGACACGTGCCGTGCTCAACACGTCTATCCCTATGGAACGACTGAACGACATGGTGACGCGTATCGTGGCGGCATGGTACCATCTCGGACAGGACCAATGGGAACGGCCACCGCCAGAGGGCGAGGGCGGTCCCAACTTTTCATCCTGGACGGATGACCAAACCGGCTGGTGGCAACAGGGCAGTGTCGAGGCAAACGATGCGCATGGAGGATGGGGTGTTGTTAACAAATACGTGGATGCTGGCGCAGGACACGGGGAAATCGCGAGAAAAGTAGCAGCGGAAGGCATCGTCCTAGTGAAGAACAACAACAATACCCTGCCGCTATCTCGTAGCCCTCCGAGTCCTTATCGCATCGGGATCTATGGTGACGATGCTGGCCCAGCCTTAGGACCAAATGCGTGCCCCGACCGTGGATGCAGCCAGGGAACATTGGCGTCGGGTTGGGGCAGTGGGACTGTGGAGTTTCCTTTCCTTGTGAGTCCCCTGGATGCTCTGCTAGGTGCTTGGGAGGCCGAAGTAGAGGTCACTCCATATCTTCAAAATATGGTGATGCCAGTGGATGTCCGAGATAAAGACCTGTGTCTTGTGTTTGCGAACGCAAACTCCGGTGAAGGGTATATCTCTGCTGGCGGAATCCACGGCGATCGGAATGATTTATTCTTGCAGAAGGGGGGCGACACCTTGATTCAGGCGGTGGCTAAGAACTGCCAGGGGCCGACCGTGGTAGTTGTTCACGCTGTCGGCCCGGTCGTCGTGGAGTCGTGGATTGACCTGCCGGGTGTAGACGCGGTGCTCTTTGCCCATCTACCCGGCCAAGAAAGCGGTACTGCGCTGGTGGACGTCCTGTTTGGCGACGTTGATGCAAGCGGACGACTGCCGTATACGGTTGGAAAGAGCTTGGAGGACTACGGCCCAGGGGCGCAGGTGCTATATGAAAACAATGCGCCGGTACCGCAAGTTGACTTCTTGGACGCGCTGTACATTGACTACAGGTACTTCGATAAATTTAATATCACACCACGATACGAGTTCGGCTTCGGTCTCTCCTACACCACGTTTGAGCTGTCCAAACTGCACATCACGTCGATGCAATGGAAGTCCCGGCTGCCCAAGTCGCGACCGCAAGACCAAGCGCTCCCGCCAGAATATGACACTCGTCCACCCATTAACGAAAGCGTGCTTTTCCCGGACGGTTTCCACGCACTACAAAAGTACGTCTACCCGTACCTGCCGTCGATGGATGGCACGGCGGCTGTCAATTATACACATTACCCTGACGGGTATGACTTGTCGCGACGGCCGTCTGAAGCAGGAGGCGGCCTCGGTGGAAATCCGTCGCTCTATGAAGAAATGACGAAAATCCAAGTGCAAGTGGCCAACACGGGCACTCGTGCTGGCCAGACCGTGGTGCAAGCCTACGTGTCATTCCCATCCGACGTGGTGGAAGATGGTGACTTAGTCGAGGTGCCGGTCGATGAAAAAGGGGAGACGGTGACCCATGTGCGAGACAAGGAACGAGTCGAATTTCCAGACAAGGTCCTGCGCAACTTCACTAAGATTGCTTTGGAACCGGGCGAGAAGAAGACGGTTGAAATGACCCTGAGCCGCAAGGATCTCAGCTACTGGAGTGCTCGCCAGCAAAATTGGGTCATGCCGGATGGCGACTATCAAATCTGGGTTGGGCAGAGCTCGCGGGATCTGCCCTTGCACGGCAAGTACTGAAACTGATGGTCATTCCTTTTGCCCCTGTCCAGTTAGCGTCATACATTGTAATTAACTTTCTTCCTGCACATAAAATATAGAGATATATATAGAGCAGGCTGCACAGCCGTGAAACATAACATCATCGGCAGAGGGAGGTTGCCACAGATCCCTCCACAGGGACCACCAGAACCCTTCGACCTTAGCTCTCAGCCACACCCTTGTAGCACCGGGAACCGGTCAAGACCCTGAGTCGTGGCCAGTGATAATCCGCCGGAAATTACCCACAGGGACAGCCAACGTCCTTCAGTGTCTGCCGATCGGGCCGATCATTCCTGTTAACCGCAGTTTTCCGTGGCCGATGTGGGGATTGTCTCACATATATGCCTGGCCACATGCGAAAAATGATTTAACAGTCCTAGTAAAAAAAAAAAAAAAAAAAACTAGTTAGCGAAGTGATCTTGATAAGCAAGAACCGGGTTTTCGAGATCAAAAATCCCGTATAAATAAATCCCTGGCACCCCCTCCTCCTCTCAACCCATCAACAACAACCCCCCAAATCCTATATAACATCGATCTTAAACGATCCAATCACCCCAAATATAACCCAACAAAATACCATTTCAGTCACCATGAAGTTCCTCGCTATCTCCTCCCTCATTGCAGCTGCTTCTGCTCTCCCCTCCGCGCCTGTTCCCAAGGCTCAGGCAGACACCAATGCCTTCGGTGTCGTCGCCGCTCGTTCGGCCTCTCCCATCCACTTCCTGACCCTGAACGCCGCCGGCTCCCACTTCTACCTCGGCGGAAAGGCCTCCACCTACTGCCCTGAGAACGTCGAGAAGCTGGGCGCCTGCCCCCCGGGCAAGGAGACCGTCCTCATCGGTGATAAGTATCTTGTAAGTTTCCTTTTCCCGGCGGTCCCGCAAACCACCCCTCACTGACCAAACAAAATCCAGGACGTCGCCGTCCCCGGTGGCCAGAGCATCTACGTCGATCCCAAGGGCGCTCTCTCCTTCACCGTCCCTCACTCCGCCTACATTCCTCCCGGATCTTCCACTGAGGGCTTCTCCTACAAGGCCGGCAAGAACGGCACTCTCGGCAGCTGGACCTACAAGAACGGCTTCATGGCCTGCCCCACCACCAACAGCACCGTCGTGCCCGGCAACCCTAAGTGGCAAGTCTTCGCTGCCTCCAACAACGCCACCGTGCCCACCGGCCGCGTTAGGGACTGCCTCGGATTCTCGGCCGTCGCTGCCCCCTACAGTGGATCCGCCGCTGCCTGGGAGTACATCTAAGCTCGCCATCCCGCACTCCATCCAGGGCGACCTATCCATACACCCCCAACGGAGAGGATCCGCCAAGATCCAAGGCTTAACTCGAATTGGTATATATATATATGACTCAAGATCGAAGCATGTACAGTAGGAATATCGAACGTGACCGTATGTGCAGGACCATAATGGAAGTTCGAAGGGATTTTTGATGTATGTTTATAGCGCGAATTTCTGTGAATATGATCTGATCTTAATATTTAATGCAACACCAAACATTTCCAAACCTCTCTTACCTCTCTCTCTCTCTCTCTCTCTCTCTCTCTCTCTCTCTCTCTATCTTACACAAACATATATACACATACACCTACACAAGTACATATGTAGTCTTAGAATTCGATTAGAGTAAATTGAACTGCGCTAATTAATCGGCATATAGCTCCCCAACATGCTCCTGCACTTCGTGATGGCTTGTATTTTGTTTTTTGAACCGCCTCTTGCCTCTCAGCACCCAGTCTGCCGTGATAACCATACCGACCACCGCATACACCACACAGACGTAATTCATATCTGGTTCCTCGTTAGCACGTAACCTTCCAAGCAAAACCAAACCAAACCAAAGAAAAAAAAAAGGGTAAACTTACTGCCCGCATTAACCGGATAAACACTGGGAAAGGAATAAATGACAAGACAGAAGGCAGTCCAAGCGAGAAGGACATAATTACAGAAGAGGCCGACGCGGCCCAACCAGAAAGGGCCATGGGGGATAGTATGCCTGCCTCTGGCGAGGAGGGCGATGACGGGGACGACGTAGCTGGTGTAGAGCAGGACGATGCAAGCGGTGACCATGCTATTGAAGGCGGTGGAGGAGCCGAGGTAGAGGAGGCCGAGGAGGCCGACGATGAAGCAGCTGGCGCTGTGGGCGTTGAGGGGCACGTCGAGGGAAGGGTGGATTTTGGCCAGGAAGGAGGAGAAGGGGAGGCCACGATCGCGGGCGAAGGACCAGCAGAGACGGGATTGCCAGGTGTGGCAGGCGATGAGGCAGCCGATGCCGGTGATGAGGATGAGGGATTCGAGGGCGATGGCGCCGGCTTTGTTCTGCACGGCTTGGTAGAAGAGGGCGAGGATGGGGACGCCGGTTGGGGTGGTGATGATCTCGTTGAGGTCGTGGACGCTGAAGAACATGGCGATGCAGTAGAACCAGGAGGTGGTGAAGCCGATGACGACGGTGCTGAGGATGGCGATGGGGATGTTGCGTTCGGGGTGAGAGACTTCTTCGGCGAGGTGGGTGGCCGAGTCGAGGCAGGCGAAGACCCAGTTGGGGTTGATGAGGCCCACGAGGAAGGCGAGGCCGTCGGAGGGCCAGCCGGTGGAGTTGACGAAGTTGGTGAAGACGAATTTGGCGTTAGCATGGGTGGGAGCTGCGGCAGGGACGGTGATGAGGATCACCGCGAAGGAGATAAGGGAGATGTAGAGGGTTGCGGTGGCCACTTTGGGCAGGACTTTGCCTACACAGTTGAAGAGGAAGGCGAAGAAGTTGATGATCTGGTAGGCTACGACGGGGTGCCAGGGCTTGGGGACGCTGGATATTGGTTAGAAGAAGGGCGTTTTGGGGGGGGGGGAGGGGGGAAGGGTCTCTATTTTATGGGCAGGGAAGACATACAAGTCGGGATGAGACAGCTGCCACATACCGACGCCGGCAGAACCCAAGCTTAATGCTACACTGGCGCAGGTGAACATGGCGCCGGCCCAGGCGAGCCATCCGGTCAGGTACGAGGCGAATGCAGCATATCTTTTGGAGGCGAGCTCGCCGGCCCAGAAGTACTGGCCGCCGGCATTGGGCATGGCCGAGGACAGCTCCGACAGCGACACAGCGACACAGGTTGAGACGAAGGCCACCCAGGGAATTCCGTAGATGGTCACTACGGTTCCCCCCGAGTTGATCCCGGTGATCAGCGAGGCGGAAACACCGAACCACGAGTTGGCCAGCGAGAAGGCCACACCCAAGAGAGATAACACGGAGAAGTTCCGCTGCATATCCTGTGTATAGCCCATCTCTGCCAGCCTCCTCGTGTCCGCATCCAGATTGCCTGCCGCAGCATCCCCCTCGGTGGCCGTGTGGACGACCTTGTCTGGCTCTGATGTTCGCATGGCGAATTCCGTGGGGCGGTGGTGTATGGGCTCAAGCAACGTGTAGTTGCGCGGGCGAGAAAAGAGAGTTTTCAAAAACATCGTGGATTACTTTGGACCGTACGGCTGCATTGGGGAGTGACGCAAGGGATTCAATGGGAGGTGGCCGTTTGATGTAACAAGCTGCGGTGAGAGGCACGTAAGGGGCGATTGGGTTTTTGGGACACGCGATAGGAAACACTAATACGAAAGAATGACAAAATCAATTCAGACGAGGACAGACCAGCTGTATCTCCATGTAGTTAAATCAGAGATCCCGACTCGATAATACCACCAAACCACGGCCAGCAAGAATAACGATATGCTGCAGCGGTTGAGGGCAGTGGTGATCGGAGCCAGAAATGGATCAGGGGAGAAACACCGAGTTAAACTAGCCGCATCAGGCACGCTAGAATCGAAATATGGGATTGGTGGAAAGGAGGCATCAGGACCGTGGTTCAATTGGAGAAGACAACCGTGGCGGGGGAGAGAGAGCCAGTCTCCTGTGCTGTGATGTCGATGGCGGTTCCTCGTTTTTCCCACTAGGGCCGACCGCGACCGGCGTCTCTTGGCTCTGCCCCTCATGCATGTGGCTGGAGTCTCGAGAAGAAACGATCGGACAGCATATTTACCGGATCTGGACCTCATGATTTTGCGATTGACATTAGAATGCTTACCTCTTCTCGCACGTCCCTTGATCGACAGCTGGAGATATCAGGGCGCAGACGCCCACGTGAGCCGATGAGACACAAAGGCATCGTCAAAACTGGCTCCCATTCTCTAGCGGACGTCTAAAAAACGTCTCCACAAACGGGCCGAACTCTGCTGTAGGCTTGTGATTATTGGTCAGAAGCTATGGAACGAGATCAGATGAGACAACTCTGATGCAATGGAAACCTAGGCTGAGCGAAGATCCCGACCTGACATCTGGGACCGGGAATATCCATGATAGTGATTACCAATACATCAAGCACAAAAGTGTTCTTACGAAAGAGTATATCGCTCAATGCCCTGGACCTTGTGGCTCGTATTCCCGATCAGTGGCTCACACGCCTTCGTGAAACTGCAGGCTGTAACTATGGCAGCTGTCGAGTGACAGCCTATTCGGCTAGACCAATTAAGAGCGATGACCCATGAGACGAGGGTTTAGGGATCATATTCAGTATATATATATATATATAGATATATAGATTAAAACAAAATCTCGACGGTTTAAATGATAATAATAATATGTCCCAAGCACTGGATATATATCTTAAAAGGAAGGGAATGTGTGGATTTTCAGAGATCTTACAGCAAGACTGAATATTCACAGATCACAGAGCGACCTGAAAAGATAATAAGTGCTATTTAAAAGAAGCATAATTATTGAATGCCACAAGATCGGCCCAGCTTGCTAAGTAGAATTTCCTATGGGAATTGTTGCTCTAGCTAGATGGCCTTAGGCCTTTCAAAGGGCGTACAGGTGGGCTCCGCAGAGGTTTGTTGCCCTAAGCTTCCTAAGCTATCAAAAAGTGATTTTTAATCTCATGGCTTATGATTTCACGTCTATCTCCGGGTGTAAATCTCATGGACCAACAATACCCAACACTGTACCAAGACGGTTGCCAACTGGACCGAGAGCGGGAAACTTCTCGATGGCCGCAATGAGTGGGCCTGCCGTAATATACTTTTTAACTCTAGAATCGACGTCATCCAAGAGGCTTGATTCCGAATCCCTCGGCCTAGGGATGTTTTGCTCATCAGAAGGTGCCTGACTATCTACACCTCGAGCTGCTAAGGAGTCAGTATATTTATACCAGGGAGTGAATTTAGATTAAAGCATACATAATATCTCCCCCGTGGACATACAACTGTCAGATTGACAAATCGGGACAGCACTGGCAAAGGCTGCCATGGCGGTAAAAATAATAGGAGTAATAGTCAAGTAGCGCATTGTATTGACTTGTTGTTAATTGCATGAATCCCTGTGATGTAACAAACTTGGCCTAATAGATTGATCAGGAATGATTGTTTGAAGAAATTTCAAATATATAGAATAGAGCTGAAGATCCAGAGCCCAGGCAGGCATCACCAGTTACTTTTAGGGTGACGTTATCCCCCCTTCGTTATCCCAACACCCCCTTGTTAAGGTGCTAGATTGATTGATAAGCGGACATCAAATTTATTCACTTCATTCGCGGTGGAAGGTTGGTAAAATTGGGAACCCTTTAGGGATTCTGACCAGTAAGAACCAGCTTCGTATTGTATCTTCAAACCTAGGCATACGCAGTGATGCAGTGTCTATTCAGCAAAGACGAGATTTTGACACAGTGATGCTTGTTCGGAGCCAAGTATCAGTACCCCCTGGAGATGGTGACAGGGATATCTTGATGAGGCACAAAGCTGTTAACGGAAGCAGAACCATCTTGCAGCTTAGATGAAGTACATTTTACATTTGGTAAAAAAAGACAATACTTCGAGACTGTGAACGGCTAATATTGGCTAGGTATATACATCCTAGGGCACTACCTTCCCGTGACTGCCATAAACCTAAGGTAACACACTCCCTTTGAGTAGGATGATCCTCCTTGATGAGGTCCACATAATTCCGTTGGGAATTCTCTAAATATGCAGAATACCTTCGAGAATATTTCGCTCCACCACCTCTCACAGGGCCATGACAACCCCAACTTGTTACCCGAACATTGCTGCCGGAGATCATAAGGCGTATATGGAATACGCCCTTGAAACAGCCTGCCTTTCCCCGCCCGCGCCTACGAAATTTTATGTGGGGGGGGGGGGGCAGTGCTGGGCGATGCTGATCGAAACGAAATTTTATCAACTGGTTATTCAATGGAACCTTCTAGGAGACAGACCCGGAGACCCAGGAAACAACACATGCAGAACAATGTTGCCCGATCAAAGTGACTGAAAGGTATGAGGTGACAGAAGAAGAGTTGGATCGAGTGCTTCCGAGGAACACTATACTTTATACCACTATGGCACCATGCAGGTGTCCAGGTCAAATTTGTAGAGGGGGTGGAGCATCGTATCATTGGAGTCGCTACTGCGGGGCACAAGAACTAGGGATAGGATTATAGGTACTGGGTTGATATCACGAAGGACTAAAGCGATTTTACTACGATATCTGAGGCTCTGAAACGAGTGCCAATGCAATTTATTCTTAGCCACACTGTTAATATTATATCTCGCAGCAGTTGGGGGAATGAATGGCACAGCCCATGTACAGGGCTCTGTAGCATATTCTATGGTAGCACTTGGTTGTACCCCACCAGCCGGCGCTTATTCCACACAACATTGTTGTACGTTACTCGTTCCTCCACCATATGGGGGAGTAACAAGAACTGGGGCCGTCGTATCCGCTTTCCATCGCAACCCGTAGCAATTTCAATTTCTTCCTCAATTCCCTGTACTGTTGTCATCTGTTTAGCCCAAAACCACTTGTCGTGGAAAGGTTTCCATATTGAACATATCCTGCCTAGCCTGCTTGCCATATATACATTGTGGGGCTCTCCTCAAATCAGATCTGAGCTTCCGGCGAAACACAAGGTCGGCCACCACCGAAGTCATGGGAGATAACAGTGAAAATCTTTCCAGTTACGATTGGAAGACTATAGATTCCAACGTCGTGGCCCGTGAGTTTCAATATGGTCGGTAGATATGTAAAATGCTGACGGTGGATAAGATTTACCAAAAGGGTGCCATGTTGTATCTTCCCAGAGCCATAGAAGTAGCTTCTGGGGCCACACTGGCTGCATAAATGTTGAATTAGCCGATGGGACACCACTGTCGTTCTTTGTCAAGATTGTTCCTGATGAACACGGCAAGAATATGGTCCATGGCGAGTTCGAATCAATGAAGGCTATATATGCCGTGCTTCCAGACTTTGCGCCGAAGCCGATAGCATGGGGGACATACAAAGATACACCGGATATTCATTTCGTTCTATGTGAGTATCGAGAAATGACGCATGAGATGCCAGATCCGTATAAATTTACTGCCCGCCTCGCGGCTCTCCATAAGAACAGCATGTCGCCTACGGGGAAATTCGGCTTCCACATGGCGACATACAGCGGTAACTTACCGCAAATCAATGAATGGGAAGACAGCTGGGAGGCTTTCTTCGCGAAAAAATATGAAGATGGCCCTTGATCTGGAAATGAAGGCAAAGGGACCAGACCCCGAACTAGATCGCCTCGGCCCAATCCTCTTCGACAAGGTAATACCGCGTCTGCTGCGCCCGCTTGAATCAGATGGCCGATCTGTCAAGCCCTCGCTCGTTCACGGAGATCTTTGGTATGCAAACTCGGGAATTGATGTGGAAACGGGCGAATCTCTTGTGTTTGATGCCTGCTCCTTCTACGCACATAATGAATGTATGTTCTGTCTTTTGACCATTAGGCCCACAGTATGTTTGCTAACCTGTTTGCTAAATGTAGATGAATTTGGCCAGTGGCGGCCTATCTGTAACCGATTTGGGGATGAATACCTCGCAGCGTATCACTCATATGTCCAAATATCGGCACCTGAAGGGGATTATGATGGCCGGCTAGATCTTTACAAGTTGTGAGAATTCGAACGAACCGATGCCAAAGCATCATCAAATGCTGATTCTTTGATAGAAGATTTAACACTCAAGTCTCTGCGCTCTTTCCGGAGAGCAACGCCCTGAGAGAGCAGTAAGAGTAGCCCCCAATTCTAGTTGCACAATTGTGCTAACAAAAGTTGCTAGGATGCTCAAGGATATAAAGGACCTGGTTCAGAGATATGGTTGACTCACATCGGCCAGCAGCGCTGAACAAATCCTTAGCTCTCAAAGCTTCCACGGAAAAGCTGCATATGCGCCTGAACTACCTACCGGGTGTTTCTGAAATTTAATAGAGTCGTGGCGTGGAGTCACTTCAGTGCCTCTAAAACACTCCACTTTCATATAGTTAGTGTATGCTGGCTCCTGGGGGTTTGGACTGTAACCACCCCATTGGTCTCTGTAGCGCAGATCTCAACGGTCATAGCGTCAATCATAAGATTAGCGGTTGAATCGTTGTTCCTATACGCGACCGAGGCCAGGCGCATGTACTGAATTCTTTCAAGGTCAGTTCTGCTCCGTATCTCCACGCCATGTAGACGTTAGATGCGCCCTGACACATTCCATTCAAGTATTCAATGCCTACATCTCTTGCTTTCTTATACTTAAATACGACAGGGCAAAATCACTTCAAAAGAAGTTGTCCTAGCTTGAAGAACTGACCATTCTTGGCACGCTTATTCGATTATCCTTGATCCACTTTAACTGCGACAGGATAGAGGGTAACCATGACACTTGGGAAGGCAATGTCCTTGCTCGAACCAGATTTCTTGTAATTACGCGGGTAAAATCGCGGCAGTTGTAGATCAAGAGTGTCATGATGATCAGCAGCTGCATGAGTTTCATGACAGACGTTGGAGATCATTTTAATAAATCATACGATTTTTCCGATCATGCCACACACAACTAACATCACATCACATCACTGACTCTCCACAACCCCGATTTCAACATACAATAACATAAGATGATAGATATATAACACTGCCATCGTCAACCCCCGTTGAGAACTTTAATTTCCCCAAGATTTCTCATTCCAAACTTCAAGACTTTTACCCCATACAAGACAATCGTGACCCCCCCCCCCCCCAACACCAAATGGATACCTCTCCCACCCCATCTGCACCACAGCGCCCGCACTTCAAGCGGCCTGTTTACATCCCCCCTGTGAAGGGAAATATTGGTAAATGGTAGGTTGTCTCGTTGTGTCCATTGATCATAAGGAGGAAGAAGATATGGTACTAACATACCGCGAACCCCAGGTACCTCCCAGCTATGGGCATGATAGCTCTCGGTAAACGACGACCCTCTCCTCTCACTTCACCCTCACTTCACCCAAACAGCAGTTCATCTAACAATCGCAGGGTTCGGCGTATACAATTACTTCAATACCCCGACTCCCGCATACAACCCCGAGGAAGCGCAGCGCCACCACCGAAACAAAGCATTAATGGATGCATACGGAGACAAGGAGACCCTGCAAGATATCGAACGCGCGTTCGCTCTCTACGAGATCCAGTAGTAAATCTCTGATCCTTGACGAATGATCATGATCTCAGACTGGTTCTGATGGCACCGGGTTTCTGCATTTTTGGAGTTTTGGGTGCTGGGATGATAGCGATGATGACTGCTAGGTCTTTCTTGTCTTTTTTTCTTGTCTTTTTTTTTTTTTTTTTTTTTTTTTTTTTTGGGTTGTTTAACGTAAGATCTTGGATCTAGTATGCTGGCATATGAGTTAATCATTTTTTTTTTTTTTTCATTGAACATGGCTTTGCTTGATCTTCGTAAGGGAAAGGTTGCACTGTCGCACCGATGCTGTGTACTCGATTGCAACCCTCAGGCCATCAATTAGGATATTTTCGTAATATATACATACACATACACACATAGAGAGAGAGAGAGAATGTGCTCTTCTCCGATTCGGTGGTATTCATAGCTTTGGACTTTTATTCGTCGCCTAGCCCGTAAAGCTCATGCAACGTCGGACCAAAGGGATAAAGACGCCCCCCTCCCCTCCCAACGGACAGGTAATATAATTAGTCAAAATATCAGTTCTCGCATTAGGTATATGCAAGACGTGGAGTTAGGTACATATACAGTAAGTACTACTAGTAAGTTGTAGTAAACCCCTACCTAGGTCTGAACCCTAGGACCCGTGAAATTCTTCCGTCCATCAACGATCCACTGCACAACCGATACCAGGAGAATAATCCCAAATGCAACAATACAGTAATCTAGATATTTTAGTTCTTTTTCTTTTCTCTTGAAAGGTCATTCCGGACTCCGGGGTTGTACTTACTCATGCTACTCCCCGTCACCGGACGAGAAGGGGGGAAGAGGAACAAGACGGTCGTAAGAGAGATATAAGACAGGGAGACCTAGCGTACATCATTTAGTTGGTAACCATGTCTAACAGGCCATGATGAACACTGGGGAACTTACCATATCAATCACCCACCCAATCGCATTTGGGATCTGGAATTTCCGATCGGGCAATGTCTTCCGTCCGCGGATACAGTTGACTGCGATCGGGATGGCATATGATAGATCCAATGCGACGACGGACGAGGAAATGATGGCGTTAAAGGCACTGGTTTCCCCCCTTAGCCAGATATCGTAAAATAGATGTATGTATGAGACTTACCTTGAAGATCCGAGGAAGATGAGACCAAAGATGATAACTACCACTGTGGTCAACCCCAGTGCGTTCAACGGCAGCCCGAGTCCCTGATGGACATGGGCGAAGAACCGCGATGCGGGGAGGCCGCCATCCCTGGATAATGGTAAGTTCTCTCTAGCCCTTCCTTGTCATAGAACCTGCACATAGGAAAAAACTCACCGAGCGAATGCGAAAATCATCCGGCTGCTCGTTGTCATCACGCTAAGCGTGGCGAAGATCAGACAGACCAGGGGCAGCCTATCACGTCAGTTCATCCCCTTCGACGCGAGTAGTGCCAGATGGAAACGTACATGAGCAAGCATATCGCGCCTGCGGTGTTTTGGGTGGCGTGGAGGAGAATCTGCAGCAGGGGCCCTGCCTTTGAGCTCACCACGTCGGCGATGTCGCCTGCGGCGAAGAGCAGGACGATGAGAAAGACGGAGCCAGTGAAAGTACCAATTCCCACACAGATCAGCATGACCTTGGGCCCTTTGATGGATGGATTCGGGATTTCTGCGTGTTACAATAAGGGTTAGTTTTGTCTCGTGATAAAAAAAAAAAAAAAAAAAAAGCACTGGATCAATTGTACCCTCGATCATATGTACCACGGCATCCTAGCAAGATTAGCAATACGACAGATATTGGAGGCTAGCTTCAACTTACAAATGCTGTGACTCCCAACCCGCCTTGGAGAAGCTAAGGAATCAGTACTTTTCATCTGCAAATAAGTCGGGATGGGAGACAAACGCCCAGGAGCCATGCCACACCATCAGGCCCTGTAATCATTAGCGACTCTCTATCTCTCGGGTGTGGCAGACTTACAGCCGGTTTGGTTCACAAAGTCACAGAATACGAAGCTGTCTTGTTAATCAATGAAGATCGGCTTCCAGGGGTGATACTCACTAGGCAGAGTTAAAGTCAGGAGCAGCGCAGGCCAGCACAGTGATAGAAACCAAAACAAAACCGCCAATCGACCACGTAACTACAACATTTAGCACCGAACATGTACAGATCCCTGACATACATACAGGCGCCACGATAAATCAGTGGAAGTACAGAATTCATGAACGCGTTGATGACGAACGCGCCCAACGTGAGACCCACGTACATGAGAAACTGCTGCCATCGCTGCCATTCGAAGTCCTAGTCGCGATCAGTGAGCGAAATATCTCCCATGGATAAGACAGGCCTACCGGGTAAACCGCGGAGACTACTCCCGCAATTAACTGGCTTGACAGAAGGGCGTTGGTGGCCACCAGAGCGACCTACAGGGTCAGTTTTGCTCTAGCCTAATGTCCGCCGGCGTACTTACCCATCCCGCGACATTAACCCAACCAGTAATCCAAGACAGGATCGGAACCCACTGCGGCCAAGAGACTGTGTGCTGTTTAGTATGTGGCAAGAAACTGGATGCGTTGGGCCCACATACCAACTGACGACATTAGTGAGACAATTCTATGTAAGGGATAGGCGACTTACCAGCTACCCAATGATACTGTCCACCCGCGCTACAGCAGCGACCACAGGTTAGCCTTCTTCATTTCTCCGTTCGTTCTTGCTTCCCCATGGCTGTCAAGAAACTCACGTTGGATATGCCGAGAGGAATTCTGCTAGGGAGGCTGCGATGCACAAATTACAAGTGCCCGCGGTTACCAGACCTACAAACTGTAAGCGATAGGCGACAACCTTATGTTGAGAAGCTCACCCCAAATCACGCTAGTGCTTCCACCTGAGGTCAAACTGATCGATAGACTTGCAGAGAGGGCCGTCCAAGACTATGATTCGTCAGTGGGGACCATTTAAGGATGGGTTGAGCACGAACATTAAGCACCGCGAATGCCAATCCCAGCATGGAACTTTAAAGAAAAAAAAAAAAAAAAAAAATAAAAAAGGCAAGCTGGGTATCGTACTCAAATCAAAACAAAAGCGCCTGGCTTATTTGACAAAAAAAAAAAAAGACAAATCAGCATTTAGCCGGTCAGCCGGATCCTTGGGATGCAACTTACAGGGTGGAAAAGTTCCGGTGCAGCTCCGGCTTATGGCCCATACGAGCCAGCTGCGCATCGTCTTCCGGGACATAGTCGACCTTGGTTTCCTCCATAGCGGTGGATAAAGGTACGGGGGGACAAGGGATAGTGTGTTGCGTGGTGGATCCGTCCATGCAGGGTTGACAGGTATTAATATTTACAACATCTTATTGTTGCTCCTCTAGCCTATTGAGAGACCAAGATGGAAACGGAATGTCCAACCTCGGATGCGGGGGAAGTTAGGGCTTGCCGATCTGAAGGAATTGGCCCTGATCAAAGGTAGCTGCAGCACTGGCGCTGATTTGCCCACGGGCGCTTCAGGTGGGCCTTATCCAAGGGGTTAGTGATCGGAGCAAGTGGTTAGCACTGAATCAATTAATTAACCCACTATTCAAGCATCTTGACTGGCCCAGTGAGAGGCTTATCGACCTTCCCACATGACAGGACGTTCAATCCGCCTGGACTTACCCATCTTGTGCTAAACTTCCTGAAAACCAGCCGAATCGTCTAGTGATTTATCCGATATCCATGCCAAGACTGTCCTGCTGATCACCAGCTGCATCATATCGCCTCACTGGTAGCGATCCGGTGAGCTGGTGCAGCGATAATCCATGGTACCAGTAACCTAACGCCAAGCCAAGGCCATGTGCCAGATATGACTTGGCCAGTACAGCCCGATAGTGGTTACAAAAGGCTCTGCGTAGCGCTTTGGTATTCCGTTCCGAACCAAATATCGTGTAAGCGTTAGGCAATATGCATTTCACGGTTTCAATATGCCGGAGTCTCTTCCTCGCCACGGGAACGATCACGTCGGCCGTCGCTCTTGTCGCACGACCTCCGCCCGAGGATAGGATATGTACAGAAACCACAGTGGCGATCCTGTAAGATAACAATAGCTTTTTGAGTGGGGTCGCAGGGTGTCTAACGTAACCCAGAGGAGGTGGGATGGCCGGTATCACAGCAGCAGTGAGTGCTCTCATCGAGGCTATGAAATACTCCCCAAAAACGAAATCCAGGACGATTATTCATGGGTTTATTGCACTAGCAAGCGTTGTCAAACGCATCGATCCACGATTTCGCTATTTTAGAGTATCGCAATACTATTGGCGGGCGCGTATGGAGTACAGACTTCGGTCAGGACAAACATGGAGAACCCTACGTGATAGAATTCGGTGCGAATTGGGTAGGACTCCACCTCGTATAGTCTCTCTGGAGCGAGAAGAATAGGTCCGCTAAGTCCTAAGCGTAGTTACATGGCGTCGGGTCAAGTAGAGCAGGTACGCGCCCCTGATTTCTGCATTAGAACCTTAGTTAACTTCAGGAAGAAAACCCACTCGTAACACTGGTACAAACCTGCAGTTTCCCTCTCTTCTCTATTTACAGCTAACAAGGCCCTGCCATGACAGGCGCACAAACACGGACTCAAGAACACGCCGGACAACGTCAGCTCCGTCCTGACATATGACGAAACCGGCTACAACGACTACCAACATCTGTTAGACGCATTCGGCGACCTGAAGAGTATAGCCTTCAGGGCTGCGGGACAGATGCTATTAGACAACATTCAAGATAGTAATGCGCGGACAGGGTTTGCCATGGCGGGATGGAATCCCCCGCGGAATGACATGAAGGCACAGGCGGTGGAATGGTGGGATTGGGGTACGAAGCGCACATGGCGGGAGCAAGGCGTCTCAATAAACCCTCACTAACCCATGGTTGACAGACTGCGAATGCGCAGCCAGCCCCGAAGCCAGCTCCTTCATTTTCGGGGTAGCCGCCGAAAATCTCACGTTCAATCAGTTTGGCGAAGACAACCACATGGTCGTGGACCCTCGCGGATACAGCACCATCATTGAACGCGAGGCGTCAACCTTCCTCCATAAAGAGGTCCAAGACCGCCGGCTCTGGCTCAACACCCAAGTGACTGACATTGAGTACTCTAGAAATGGCGTCAAAATCACCAACAACGATGGCAGTTGTATCACTGCGGCATATGCCATTTGCACGTTTTCTCTCGGCGTGCTGCAGAACGACGTCGTCCAGTTCCACCCAGCCTTGCCGACATGGAAACAAACTGCCATTCAGAAGTTCAGCATGGGAACATACACCAAGATCTTTCTACAATTCGATGAGACATTCTGGCCATCCGACACCCAGTTTTTTCTCTACGCGTCGCCTAATACCCGCGGGTACTACCCGATATTCCAGTCGCTTTCAAAGCATGACTTCATGCCTGGGTCGAATATCCTGTTTGTGACGGTCGTCGACGAGCAGGCTTACCGTGTCGAGAGACAGCCCGACGAGCAAACCAAAGAGGAGATTCTCTCTGTCCTGCGCGAGATGTTCCCAGAAAAACATATATCCGATCCAACCGCATTTGTATACCCCCGATGGAGCTACGAGCCATGGGCGTATGGCAGCTATTCCAACTGGCCCGTTGGGACCACGCTCGAAATGCATCAGAATCTCCGCGCCAACGTAGACCGGCTATGGTTCGCCGGCGAGGCGACCAGCGCAGCCTACTTCGGATTTTTGCACGGGGCGTGGTTTGAGGGCCGCGAGGCAGGCCAGCAAATCGCTGCGATGCTGCAGGATGAATGCGCCCATGCTTCTAATGACGTTGCCTGCGGCGACCGCACCCATTACGATGTGCTGCATGGCACGACCCCAATAGATGCGTATACCGGCATCAATGGATGGCCAGTTAACAGTACGGATCTCTAATCAGAGGCAGGACCTATACCCCCAATAGATAGAGTTGGTACAGCATGGTAAGGCTATATTGTGTTGTTCAGTAACTGATACAATTCCTATTGAGCAAGGATGCACCCAGAAAGACTGCAATATGCTATGATATCTAACACTACATCTATGAATCGAATCCGTTCTTACTCTTGCACAGCAGCTGGGCGGCTGGCCTAATGGTAAGGCGCTTGACTTCGGATCAAGAGATTGTAGGTTCGATCCCTGCGTCGCTCGCGCTTTCTTTTTTCTTTTTCTTTTTTTTTTTTTCCTTTTCGTCTTCTACGGAAGATGACGTTGTGGCTTGTTTCCTTTTACTTTCGGTTTAACCTGCCTTTCCCCCCTCCTTTCTCTTTCGTTCTCTTTTGGCATCGTAGTACAGCTTTCTCCCCCCCAGCTCCATAGAGCGCATACATGACATTTCAGGTTCATGCTTTCGGGAAGAATATATACTTTCGTCTAAGTTTTTGCACTGCCATCATTGCAACCTCATCCTTTGTCTCTTTCACTTTTTTTTTTTTTTTTTTTTTTTTTTTTTTTTTTTTTTTTTTTTTTTTTTTAAAAAGACGTTGAATTTTTATTGAGCCTTGTTTTTTTTTCCTTTTTTTTTTTTACCTAATCTTTACGAACGTCTCAGCGTGCGAGCTTAGATTTCCTTTTGGTTTGATTTCCCCCCATTTTGTCTCCTAATTGGGATACGAATTTTTTACAGAGTAACTCAAGCCTAGAATGTTGTTGTGGCCAGTTCACCGCCCTAATGACTAAAGATCAACATCCGCACTACCATAATGGGACTAGACCCCACAACTGCCGGCATATACCGTAAGAGGCAGAATAGAGAAGGCGGTCGGGGAGTGTGTCATCGGACATGGCCGATAGTTTAACCAGAGAGAAGAACTGGAATGAATGAATGCTTCGAAATGGGTCAAACTTTTCCAATGTGTAGCTCGTTAGTCTCAGAGCTGCTTCTGTCAGAAATGTTGATGTACAGGGTGACTTGCTGTCATTATCCTCACATGCCATCTCTGCCATTTGGATATAGCGCCGCCAGTCATGTTAGAACATTGACTGTTGGGCTGGTGCTATCCCAGGATTCATCTATTTATATATAGTAATTACATTAACCCACATATATATGTTTATCAATTACTATCTCCTCCACATACAAACCCCACATGGCCACGATAGGTATATCGCCAAAAAAAAAAAAAAAAAAAAAAAAAAAAAAAAAAAAAAAAAAAAAAAAAAAAAAAAAAAAAAAAAAAAAAAAAAGAGGAAAACTCGAATGCTATCTAGCATCAACATTCGGCGAAGAATATCTCCCATGGAAGACATGATACTCGGTCGTCACGGAGATGCCGGTATGCTCCTCCACTGGTGGCAAGGCAGCATCCTTGACCAGCTCGTCCTCGGAATCATGTCGCGACAGGCCCGTGTGCGTCCCATGTCCGTCTGTCGCCACGTGTGAGGCCACCGACGCCGTAACCTTGTTCAAGGGTCCCGGTTTCCCCGGAGCGTTGGAGTGGGAGAGTTCGTATGCTCGGCTGCTGTAGTATGTCCCGTTGCGAGACCTCGACCCAAAAAAAAGAGTGCGCAGCACGGGGAGGGAGTTGGCGATGATGGCGATGGTCGTTTCGATCATTGATACCGTGCAGGTTATCATTTGCTCACCTCGTGAGGAGAAGATGGCGCGGATGACTGTTTGTTTTTTTGATCTGGTTAGTTTGGTTTTCTGGGGGAGAGGGGGGAATCGAGGGGGGAAGAGAGAGCGGATGGTAGGCACGTACTACTGGTGATGACGACGAGGATACCTAGGAGGAAGATGGATAATACGCCGAGCTTTTGTTTGAATGGCATGCGGATTCGGAGGACTTGTGTGATGGGGAGACAGATGACTGGAGGTGGTTGTTAGTGTGGGCTGCGGGTTTGGCATGATTGATTGTTCATGGAGTACTCACTGATGACGTCGCTGAAGATGTTGACTGCAGTGGGTGGGATTGACGTTAGTGAGGGTTCCTATGAAGGGGCCGTGTAAAGCTGCGACAACGTACACAAGATGGTGATCCAGAAATTGACCCGGCTCTGTTTTTTGGAACATGCGCCTGTGTACTGTTAGCTGACACGCATTTATCCATGTTCGAATAAGGCGAAGCTCACGGTCTGGGTTTTCCACGTCCCAAATGCGGTCCACGGGGAAACACTTGAAGATGATATTGAGAAAGATCGTGAGCCACGTAGCGGCAAGCAAGGCGAGGACGACATTGTAGATCCGTTGATAGTGGGTTCGATCCGCCAGACGTTTGTAGAAGCAAACCTGGAGGCACAATGGTTAGTCAACAGCGCCCCTTCTCTCCATCAGAGTCAAGGATGCGCAAAGGGAGACGAACCATGCCAACCTTGATCAACCACAAGGAAGTCACATAGAGCGTAGAGCCTGGAATGATCAACTGTAAAAAACGGTCAACATGTGTTGCCATAACGCCGGGCGATCAAAGCTGTCACTAACCTTCAACATACTGACTATATCATCTTTCGATGCATTGCCCATGTCCGACATGCCTACACAGCAAAAAAAAAAAAAAAATCATCAGAAAACCTTTTCCATGTATGGCCAAGTTCAAACACGCAACATACCCAGATTGAACATGATATGCTGGATGATCAGATCACCGATCAAACATAGACATGCCGTCGCGACGAGGTAATCGTCGATATAAAACTTGCTGAACCTCTGCCATCGCACAACCAACCGCGTAACGAAGAAGACACATGCGACAATTGTACAGATGTACCATGCGACCTATAAGTTGTGTGTCAGCGGTGATCGTCCATTCAACCGTTTCCCCTGCCGATCAACAGTGCTCCACGCGGAGGAGAGAGAAGACACAAAGCACATACCACCTGTCCGACTCCTGGGCGAGCCATGGGGACGATCTGCAGGGCGTTCCCACCGTTACGAAGGAGCGAACGAAGGACAGACTGCCATTTAAAAACAATTAGAAAGAGCGGATGCCGCAACGGCGGCAAAAGGTGAGCGAAAGGGGCCTTCAATTTGTAAAAGTTAGTGCGCGGAATACAGAAATTTTAACACATTCCTAACCTTGATAAGATGGGACCAATTTTCTGCGACTCAATTATAGTTTGTGGAATACTGTCTGCAGGCAGGGAATCGTTTCCGTCCTCCCACTGGTCCAGAGAGCATGGCTCGATAGAGAAATCTGACGATGGCGAAGCTTATTCCCAGACAGTGCAAAGGCGTGCTAGATAATCAATGTTATTGGATAAGCATGGGAACTTGATTCCTAAACCCGTGGCATTCTGGGAAGGGCCCAAATAGTCTGCTTAAACTTCCACGGTTCCGCCATCTCGGGAGGCTGGAATCGTTGGATAGAGTGGAGATGTTCCCACTCCGTGACTGTCCAAGTTACCAGATGCGACCAGTACCGGAGCAGCGGGCGTGGATCATGAAATCATGGACCGAGTTGATTACCTGATTACCTATTACTCCAAATCTCAAACTAACACGAGACACGAGGTTACATTAGGAAGTACCCTGCGAGACGCACGGTAGCTTCGATATCCTCCTCGTAATTTCTCTTTTCTCGGCACCTATCGCAGCTAGCCAACTACTACCGCTCTCTCAGTTGGAGTGCGAAATATACTTCTTATCCTGCACGGATCTAACACCGTGAAAGTCGCATATTAACTCACAGTGGGTGGAGACTCTTAATATAGATCTCAAACCGGACTATCTGTGCTCCGTACACCATGACAGACTATTGGGATAAAGGAAGAGGGGGCCAAAATTATGAAATGAATAGAAACGGAGGAAGCTTACTTAGTAAAGAAGGAAAAAGCGAGGCCGGGTTTGAAGGCACCAATGCAGGGGCAACGATCGATCTTGACATATGCGCATTATTCTAGAAGTTCCATATGCCGAGACATTCGATAGGCTAGGCACTGCATTTATCGATGGGAGAAACTTCGGTAGAATAACTTCTGCTACGGAGTACAACTGCCCCGTTTATTCTGCTAGTTGTTATTTCTCTCTCTTTCTCTCTCTCGCGCGCTGTGTGTGTGTGTCTCTTTCCCTCTCTGTCTTTTACCCCTTCTTCCACTCGGATATTTCCCGAGGTCTGCTGCCATGCAGTCCATTTTCTCGTTTTGGGTTAATCATCAGGGGCTCTGTTGAGCCATCGACCAAGGAGAGCCGGGTGGACCCGAGGGAGGAGTCGCAGAGATTTAGGGTTGACTAGGGATACGACCCTACCAAAATTTTAGTGTTCTAACTTTGCAGGACCAGAAAATCCACCCTACTGGGCCTTGGCCCCACTATCTAACGTCCCATTGATCGCTCTCTCGTAATGAAGAGCCCTCCCTAAAGCGAAAAACGTGGCGCTGTACCTGAATCGATCCTTCTACACGAGATCGTGGATGCAAGGATTTTTTTTTTTAGCGTGCATGTATGGAGTGGTTTCCTCCCCCCTGTTCTCACTTCTGCCTGAGGAGTAAGGAAATCATGCAATTCCTCACATACTCCGTATTGGGATCCACCGGCTTTGGGAAATTTTTGTATGGAGTGAAGCACACGCCGGTAAGCGGCATGCATGGTTTTTCTTTAATTTATTGTGGACTGATTTAATTAGAATGGGTATATGAATTGTCTATTGTCTATTAATGCTTTAATGAAATGCTAATTTCCAAACTGCCAATGGATAAGAAGTCTAGGAGGATTTGGCCAGGGTGACCGGGTTCTGGACCACCGGGTACTTGGGGAGATTGGGCTTGAACACGGACTGGCACCGGGCGTTGTAATCGCCGGTGCTTCCGGTTTCGATGGCCAACTCGTTACCAGGAACTCCGAGCTTTGCCAAGGGCCCGTTGGTGGGCTTAGCCTGGCCCCAGCCGGGTCCGGCGCTGGGGTTCTTGATCCACGCAACAAACCAGTTATTCATGTAATCCGCCAGCGCCTGCTGCGCCTCGGTCACGCCGCTCAGTTTCGAGAAGCACTCGTTGCCTCCGTGGAAGAAGGGCACTTCACTTCCGTGCGAGGAGCCCATTCCGGGGACGCCGATGACGTTGTCATAATTGCCGAACCAACGGTACGCCCAGGTTGGCTGCTCGTTGGAACGGATGTCCAGCAGGTAGTCGGTCGGGCAGAAGAATCGAGCGTCTCCGTAGGAAGCGCCGCTCATGAGAGAGACTGTGGCATAGTCCGAGGCGTTGTAGGCGGCCAGGAGCTCGTCATCGGGCACGTGGGCCATATCAGCATCGAAGGTGTTAATCCATTTGGAGAAATCGGTGTTCTCGCTAGAGTACACGAGCGAGAAGATCTTGCCCTCCTGGTCGGAGTTGCCGACAATCAGGGGAATCGACTTGGGGTAGTTGCCAGCGGCGAAGCGCGACTTGTAGTCAGAGAAGCGGGTGATGTTATCCACGATCGGGGAGAACCAAGTGTTGGTAGTCGAGTTGAAGTTTGACGTCTGGAACGCATACGTATCAACTTCACGAAGGCAGTTCAGAGTCGGCTTGCTGGCGTCACAGTTGAGTGTCACACCGGCAGCGACCATGTCCTGAGCTACTTGGGTCAATGCGACGCCAGAAGGAGCGATGGCGGGTCCCGACTCGGCGTTGGCAGACATTTCGATGGCACCCGCCAGGAACGTCTTGGGATGAGTCCACAGGTAATGATCAACCTACACCCACCATGAAAATTAGCCACCAGCCCATGTGGACCGAAGGATTTGTGTGTGCATTACTTACATGAACACTGCCGGAGGAGTGACCACCCAAAACAATGCGTTTCTTATCGCCACCAAATCCTGCGTAGGCAAAGACGTCAACGCTTGGCCAAGGGATAAGACTGCCTTCTACATACCTTGGATGTTCTTGTGAACCCACTTCAAGGCCATCTCGATATCGAGAATGCCAAAGTTCTGCGATTGGCCTTCGAGTTCAGGGGCATAGGGAGAAGCATAGATGCTCTCACGGTAGTTGACGTTCACGTAGATCACATCCTTGCGGGCGAAGTTGTAGCCCTGCCATTGAGCATTGCTATTGCCACCAGTAACCATTGCACCGCCATAGATATAGACAAAGACCTGTTCCCTGGTTAGTCAATCCCCTGCGAAATTCCTGGGAGAGATGGGGGGGGGGGAACTCACGGGGAGGTTCGAGCCGTTCTGAGGGGTCCAGATCTGCAAAACAACGATTTGGTCAGCTTTCAATGGCCGACAACAACAATCTTAATCCAGGATAGAATACATTCAGGTTCAAGCAGTCCTCGCTCTGAGCCACAATGGAGCTGCCAGACATAGACTGCGCACAGGAAGGGCCATAGGAGGTTGCATCGAACACCGCCGTGGTAGACTGCTTTAAGCCCTGAGGAGCCTTCCACCGATTTTGACCTGCCGTTGATTCGGCAAAAGGAATTCCCAGGAACACATTGGCGTCATTCTTCGCAAATCCTTGAATCAGACCTTGATCGGTCAAGACCGTGGGCGTGCCATTGAATGTGGCGCCAGCACGACATTCTAAAAGAGCGACGGCAGTGACAGCGAGGCAGGCTGCCCGCTCAAGAAGGTTCCAGATGACACCCATGGTGAAATCTCTCAGCGACAGAAGTGTACTTTGGAGAACTGGAGGAGGAGGAGTCAAGGGATGAAGAAGTCCGTTCGCGGCTATTTAAACTCTGTAATCTCCTTTGGTTTTTTCTGGTTAGGCGGGCCGGAAGAAAAACCACGTTTGGTCTCCTTAACCCTAGTTTGCCTTCGAATCGTACCATCGTTTCCCCCCCGACTCTCTATTTCTGGTTTATCCAATGGAGTTCCCACTGTAACCTTTTTGACACCGGCAAATCGACTGTCTCAGCCACGTGGTAGCGATAAGCCGGGCCTTGATCTAATGAATTCTAAGTGCTTGGCCATCGGGTCCCACCCTCGGAGACGAAAAACCGTTCGCCTGGCACTGGTCTGGTTTTTTTTTTTTTTTTTGTTTCGGCACAGTGCCGTCATTAGCAAATATTTTCTCCGGGCACACTGTTTGTTGTCCTTGACTGTTCTGTCTAGCATCGACTCCCATGTGGCAATATGGATCTGTGAGGGTGGATCTCGCCTTTCTCGTCGCTTCTTCGCGTATATCGATTTTTCTGGTTGCCCCCTCCACTATCATTTCGGTTGCTAGGAGAAGCGAACACGTAATGAAAACACCGTCGGCAAAGCGGATGTGTTCGTTTAGATCCTTCAACTCAAAACTGACTCCCTCTATGCCCTGCGTGGTTGAGGTAAACTTTTATGGTTTTTTGTTTACACTTCTAATCCTGTGAACTAGGACAATTCGATGAGCGACAGCTCTCACATCGTAGCATATACGTTATCGTAGTGAATCACCATAATCACCACAGAGTGTGTAATCCATGGGGCCACCAAGTCGTTGACAATCTAAAAAAGCCCAACGTATCAGAACAAATTGCGCCGACTCGATCGGTAACTGTCTCCATGACACCTTCTCCCGAGCAGATCCGCACGTGGGAATTAAAATTTAAAAGTGGAGCTTCATGATTTGAACCATGGAGCCTGGAATGAGGAGGATCTATTGAAACTTTGAAAGCTTTGACGGATTCGAGCAATATCGGACGGCCTATTCGGAAACGGAACCTCCTTTCCACTGCTTAGTGAGACATGAGCTACTCAGGCAACGATACTACAAGCACACCATATGAAACTTCAGTTTTACCCATTGGAGGAGTCTTCACGGGCTGGGCACAAATTCTACGCAACAGGACATGTTTGTGTGTTCCTGTGTAATAGCTAATTATGAGACAGTGTGCCTAGTTAAGACACCTGCTAGTGTGGACGACGGGTTGGATTGGATCCTTGTATATAATACGCTACTTCGTGAGGAATCGAGAGGGGTTGTAGGGAAAGTATACCCCGTAGTGGCCCGCTATGTACCTTCGTATATGCCTGGTAAACTAATAACATGGAATTTTATTCCGCTTTCTGATGCGCTAATGCGCCGGAATTCCTGGTAGCGGGCGAACCGTGGTAACAAGCCGTGGTAAGATTAAACGAAGAGAGAGGCTTTGTGGGGCAATTGAGTTATTTCCATGGACACGCATTTGCACCTCAGCTTCTTTACAAAGTTGACCGGGTGGTGGATGGTCATAAGTTCCTTGTGGCAAAAAAGGTGGTGCTTGACAACCCTAGTCTTTTCATGTTGTTTATAGAGAATGCATAGAGGTAGGAAAGTATTCTTCAAATGGTTATATACCAGCGTTTAGCCTCATCCCGGACCCGAGACAAACATGATCCCCCCTTATTAAATTAGACATAGCAACCCGAGATTTTGTGGAACATGGCCAATTTTTAGGTCCCATTTGCCGGCTGCTTCCAGACCTTTCCATCGATGGTTGTTGTCAAGGTTCCATTGGCATTGAAAATGTTGGTCATGGCATCAATTTCCAGGTGGAACCCACCGGGACTGGTCTTCTTGCTTGCGCTAACTTGCCCGGTCGACGTAAGATCGGAAAACCACTCTACCCGGTTTATCGTGATAGATGTAACTGTACTAGTGAACCTCTCAGATCCTTCGATAAAGTGTAAGCCGTCATCGGAATAGTTGCGATAGGCGACTGCGATAGTTTTGACCGCCGCTGGAATGGCCTTGTCATGAATAATGGCAACAGAGGCTGAGCCGGACACCTCCCCCTTTAACGTGTAATTTCCTTCCGCTGGGAACGGACGGTCTGGTAGAGCACTTTCCGGCACGTATGGGACACCCCAGGGGACTTCGTCGGAGACAGGAGCAACCGGTTCAAGATCGAGCGGCTCACGGCTCGTAAGGCGAGCAAGCATCAGGCGGGTGACACGGCCACCTGGTTCAGTAGAGTTCGGACATGGCAGAGGATTTGCTCCGCCACAAGAAGGGGAAACAACCAGGTTCTCATAGTATGCTATGCGTGTGCCATCGTGAGACCACTTGGGGTCTGCCCCGGCGTTCCAGCTGGGGTCGTTGATGCTTCCTGGGCTGCCGTCGCCAGCGCCGTTAACCTGCTGACCGTAGTAGTCACCACGATCTCCATTGTGATCCAGGAGCCAAGGTCGGAAAAATCGCCGAGGGCCATTGTTGCGAGTGGAGGAGGCGACCGTTGTGGCTATTAGGTCGATAATCGGTGGAATACCGCGCATGCCGGCCATGAACATCTGCCGACCCGTCCCTCGGGTATCGAGGATGACTTGCCATTTGTCGTCGGGAGAGACATCTATGGGATCAACATACTCGGGGTGATCTGTGATCCGACGGACCTTTCCAGTTGTCAGGTCGGCAGCAAATACGTCGATATTGCATGACTCGACAGGGTTCCCGATATAAGTGACCTCTTTTCCACGTCCGGTAAATCCTCGAAGCTCGCCGACAGCAATAGCCGATCGGTTAAACAATAACTGGTTGCCTTTTGCGCTGATTGTCTGTGGGTTGTCGGGACTATAGAGTCTGGTAACGTTGATCAAATCGTATCGTGCTGAGTGAGGTTCGCCGGTCCCCGGCGATGGGTTAAACTGCAGTCGACTGAAATAGCCAAACTGTCCAAGCTGGCCATTGGAGAATGTGAAGGAATTGAACCCTAAGTGCACATTATCCGGATGTAGGCGCAATTCTCGTATATCTCCTCCGGGTCCCGAGCCATCTGCCTTGACATTCCAACGGATTGGGTAGATATGCACTTGATCCGGTGTACACTCAGAACTTGCCAGCAGTGCCGAGCCACAATCAACGATGTTAGTCCCTATCAGGGCCCTCTTGCCATCCAAAAACGCCTGAGGGTACGGAGACAGCACTGTGCTGCCGACCTTGTTTTCTTCCGGCACACCGCAGGTAACACACTTCCATGGGTCACCGCTAGGAAACTTGGTCCCATCAGCCTTTACTAGAGCCAAATGGGTACCATTGTAAATGCTAGCTGGATCGGGAGCTGCTGGAGCCCCTGACAAGTTTAAGCTGACCAGGACGTGATTGTTATCAGGAAGAAAGTTCCCACTTTGGATTTGGGAGGATTCGAGCAGACACCCAGACCTATGAGGGTTGACTTCCGGAGTACAAGAGCCTTCTTTATTTTCGGCGACAGGAGGCAAGGGAAGCTCGGTGACAACAATAGGTTCTGGTATAGGGATCTTTAAAACTTGCTGGTTGGCATTTCTTTTGGTATGGTGTGCCCCAGAGACACCAGAAATGATGCCTAGAAAAGCAGTGGTACTTGCAACTATATGCATTTTGGAAACTGTAGTGGATGTAGGACATTCAACTGGAGGAAGAGACAAGCTTTAACTTTTATAATCTGAGATGTAGAGAGGAACGGCTACCGTTCCTTCCGCTCTGTGGGGATCTGATCTACGGTGGAAATGTCTCCTCTAGGGTCCAGGTACATACATAGATAGCATATGAGTACGGCAGCCCCGGGTTGTGAGTGGTCGATCACTGCTGGATGTGGTAAAATGAGGTCTTTCGTATCCGTATTCTTTCCCTATCATGGCGGGCTTCCGTATTCTATACTGAAAAAGGCAGGGTTTACGCAAACGAAAGATCTGGTAACCGGAAACACTCTTGTGATCTGCAAGATTGTCATCCGTTCATTTCTGACAGGTGGACCGGTGGCCTACTGTAGGGGCAATGTTAAATTAAATTTAATATAGCTCGGCGATTGTAACCCTGAAGCGATAAGAATCCAGGGAACAAACACCAAGAAATATATATTATTGGCAGTAATGGCTAGGCCAAAAAGGTACTGACTCGAATAACTAGTACACATAGATGAAATCCTCGTTCTTGAGATCCGTCGTGTCCGAAAACCCCTTATCTTCGGCTTGACCCTGGTGCGAAACAACATTGACATCCTCGAGTTCGACCGCTTTACCCACCTTATCTTTGCCCAGCATAGATTCATCGACTATCTGGGCTGACTTCCCAAGATCTAGTCTCCGCTGCGCATGCTTTCGATTCAAGTAGATGAGGTACAGATTAATCAAGCTAGTAGAGTAAGCTTCTGTGGCCTGCATGCAACTTGTAACCACTGAAAGCAGGAAGACTTACATAGCAAACACGCCCACGATCACGAATAAGATCAGGTTCGCGATCAGTCCCGGACGATATAATGGTGCCTGTGATGTCGAGTAAAGCTGGGGACCGATGACCTGTGTATGATCAGTATAATAGTCCTAGACGAGAGGTAAGGCAGGGCGGAACCTACGTTTCCGGCACACATTCCTATCAACACAACCGCCGAGGTGCACTTTCGCTTCGTATCTCCGGCGGTATTCTGTGCTTCCCATGCATATACCAGGGGGGTAATACCTGCTAGGAAGGATACCTATTTCACATATTAGCCGTGCTGATAAGACACCGATCTGTATGAAGGAAAGGTCGTACCAAGTAGTAGCCGAAAAGAAGAACCCCCTTCTGTTCTCGAGGCACTACAATCATTAATAGTGTCCCGATGGCCGATATAGTTGCAAATCCGACAATGACGAGTCCTTTGCGCTGAAAGCGGGTAGCCACCCAGCCGCCGCCTACGATGGCGATGACCTGGATTACACCAAAGGGGATGTTGAAGAGAATGGTTTCGAACGAACCATACCCGAAGGATTTGATGATGAGGTTGCCAAATGTGCTGATGCCACCACTCGGGATTCTAGATGGTGTTAGTGTTGGAATCATCTCGCTCAGGACTACACATGGATCCAGTAAGGACTGATCACGTACGAAATGCTGACGATCAGGAAGAACCAACACCAGGTTTTCATATCATAGAGCGTCTCCCAGACATGATCCCATCGCCACTCGCGAGAGACAACGCCCATTTGGTTTGCGCGGAGGCGCTCCACAGCCACAATCTTCTCACGGTGATTGAGACACTTGGCTTCCATGGGCGAGTCAGGCATGAAGGTGAGTACGGCGAGTGAAAAGACGACGGTGAGTAGCCCGCAGAACATGAAGATAATCTGGCAGAGTTTAGCCGAGGAAATAGTTCAAGTTGGGTATAAAGCATCCGGACTCACCTGATAGGAATAGAGCGTATCGCTATGGATATGACCCAATCCGTACGTGAAAAGACTTCCAACCTGTCACATGCTTTGTTAATGCTATTTCGCTGCATTTGGCAAATTAAGACAGAAAGCATACCACAAATGTCACGCCGTTCATACCATTCCAATAAGCCGTCCGGAGAGTCTGCTCGCCTCGTCTCCACCACATCTGCGTTACGGCCACACATGACGGCGCTGTTATGACTTTTTAGGATTATCTCATAGACAACAAGTTTACTTGCTGTAGGCTCGGTAGCAACATACCTATCATTGCCTCGAATGCCCCTAAAGTAAACCTTAGACCGAGTAGGCTGGGAAAGTCCGTGCACGCTGCCATGATGGCCAAAGAGCTCCCCCACAAGAATATCGCCGTTCCGATCAGCTTTCCTGTCGGAAGTTTGACAAGCAGCAGCGCTGCTATAGGCTGCATTACCAGCTGGGCCAGATAAAGAATCGACCCCAGCCATGAGTATTGCTGGCCATGAAGATTCGCATCCTCGACCAGCCCAAAAATGGAGACATAAGAGAGTGTGGATTTGTCGAGTTGTTGAAAGAAGTATGCGCCCAGAAGCAGTGGCAACAGACGGCGATCGATTCGTTTTAGAACAGCCTTCTCTTCTTCTGGAGTGAAGGCCCTCTCGCCCTCGTCAATCGCAGCCAGGAATCTCGCCGCCTTCTCCTTGCCCTGGTTGCGGGGCGCTTGCGGGTCTTCTACCGCTGTGATATCGTCATGTAGTGTTTCTGCTGGGCCTGCCATTATGACTAGTAAATATGCCTGTGGGGAGTAACATTATCCTGGGGAAGAGTGTATTTATTCAGGGTTCGGGTTGTACTATGCCGACAAGAACGAGTCAGATATCTAACAACAATAGACGCATTGACGACAGTACCTGATCTCTTTTGTCATTGAAAGGCCAGTAGAGCTCTTCCCCATACCCCCATACCCCAGATCTCCCCGCAGTATATGCTGAATCCCGATTCATGGAAAAAAATAATCTATTTAGGCCGATCAAAGTCCGTGCGGGGAATGCGACTCTATCATCTCGGGGAATTGCAACCCGAGGGTTTAAAAGTAGCTATATCCTCCTCGACCCCATATTCTAATCCGTCAACAACAACACTCTCTTCGTCCAAGTTGAGACAAATACAGTTAGCGGTACGGACAAAGCAGAGCCCAAGATGAAAAGATACGCCTTAATCGGAACGGGCGGTCGCGCCATGTTCTTTTATACCGCCATCGTGCGCGACTTCGGCAGCACCGCGCAACTCGTCGCTTTCTGCGACACCAACCAGACTCGCCTGGCTTACGCAAACAGTCGCATTGAGGCACTTGGACATAGCGCTGTTCCCACATATCTGGCCCATGACTTCGACCGCATGATCGACGAGACTCGCCCGGACGAAATCATCGTGACCACCATCGACCGCACGCACCACCAATATATCATCCGCGCCTTAGAACGTGGATGTAACGTCGTCACCGAGAAACCAATGACGATCGATGCGCCACGGTGCCGACAGATCATCGACGCCGTCGACCGCACCCAAGGACAGGTGCGAGTTACCTTCAACTATCGGTATGCGCCGCATAATACCAAGATCGCAGAGCTGCTGACCGCGGGTGCGATTGGAGATGTCCACTCCGTGCACTTTGAGTGGATGCTAAATACTTCGCACGGCGCGGACTACTTCCGCCGTTGGCATCGGGATAAGCGGAACAGTGGCGGGTTGTTGGTGCATAAGTCTACACATCATTTTGATCTGGTAAACTTCTGGTTGAGAACGAAGCCGGAGACGGTGGTCGCTATGGGAGATCTGCGATTTTACGGCAAGGAAAATGCCGAGCGTCGGGGTGAAACGCGGTTTTACTCTCGTGCCCGGGGTAGTGAGGTGGCGAAGGGGGATCCGTTTGCGCTGAACTTGGAGGGCAATGAGCAGCTAAAGGCGCTGTACGCAGATGCCGAATGGGAGGATGGGTACTTCCGGGATCAGAGTGTGTTTGGAGATGGCATCAATATTGAGGATACCATGGGGGTGATGGTGCAGTATCAGTCCGGGGCAGTGTTGACATACAGCCTCACTGCGTATGCGCCCTGGGAGGGATTCCGGGTAAATTTCAATGGGAGCAAGGGCAGACTGGAGGTTGAGGTAGTGGAGCAGTCATATGTGAACTCAGGGGGCGAACAGGCCATGGAGGGCGCACTGGAGAGTCGAACTATTCTCCTACGACCACTGCTGGGCAAGCCCGTAGAAATCGAAGTTCCAACCGGCCAAGGGGGCCATGGCGGCGGTGATCCCCAGTTGCTGCAAGATCTCTTTGGTACCCGATCCTCAGACCCGCTGAGTAGAGCTGCATCACATATAGATGGGGCATGGTCCATTGCGACGGGCATTGCGGCGAATGAGTCAATGCGCACGAGACAAGTGGTGCGTGTAAATGAGGTGCTGCAGCTGTAAGATGAGTTCCTACAGCTTGCTATCGATTTGAGAGACCTTAATAGATAGACATGTCAGTACATGAAGCTATTTTTGTGAACTACCATGAGATTCAAGGAATTGACAATTTTATAATGGCAAACTGCCATGCCAATATACGTTCATGAATCCGCAGTGGCTTACTGCGGTGGGCCATAGCGGCCACTCCATAACATAGTAGCCCGAGGCATGTAGTTATTGTAGGTTTGAGTACTTTGCATCTTAGATAATTATTGGTTGTAAAACGGTTGAGTAGGTCACATACAGAAATCTAACCAATTATTACAGTAAGTCAAACAGTTTCTTGGTGTTATAACTGTGGGCTGACATTAAAAACGATTGAAACAGGTTGAAAAACTGTTCTTATTATTGTACTTAGAGCTATCTAGGAATAGTTGAAGCTATGGAGGTATAACACAAAGAAACGCATGGCAATCATGTGATTGCCGTGCCTAAGGTTTCAACAGACATGAATATTACTTCTTCAACACAGTTATAGAATTAGAACTATTTAGTAATAAGATAGTCTTTATACTGTTTAAAAAATTATATATATATATTTAGTTTAGTTAGAATATAGTATGAAAACTATGTATACACTATACTGAAAAAGCATTTTACAGTTTACTCTTGATTAATATAAGAATATATGAAAGTTATTAATTATTCTAAGTTGATTATTGACTTAACAAACATATATATACCTTGATTTATATTCTGGGAGGCCTGGCCCTTTGGACTCTAGTCTCTTATCAATGACATCCCTAATCACCTGACACCTGACGATCAGACCCACCTAGCGCCCATTTTTTTTTTTTTGATATACTAGCCATCTATCGATTTCATTTCGTTTTATTCCTTTTAAATCGATTTTATCGATCATTTTTTACTCCTGAGGCTATCCAACCAGGCTCACATTGATACCTTCCGCTTCTAGCAGGCAGCTCTTGATCATACGTGATCCAATCACGGCTGCCTAGCCTGTACCCACCAACCTAAAACTCCCACCAATATACCCACTTCTACACCAACCATCCACTCACACCAAGAATCATGTCCGACGCACAGACAAGAGCTTGAACGATCAACTCACGCCAAGAATCATGTCTGGCACACTCGCTGAGAGTTTCGACGAGAATTTCAACGAGCGCTCCCTCCAAAGGACTCTCCTGTTGCATGATTTCCAAGTCATATTGGATCATCATGGAGTGCCAGTTTCTTTCTGGGCATTTTGCCAATTTGCTGATATTGATCACCTTGAGGTATTGATTCGTCAGTTCGCTACGGCTCCCCTACTAGTCCCGCTTGCCATAGAAAGTTGCTTTGCGATCCCGCGAATATGGGCCCAAAAGTCACCGAAATTCGCCGATGGCGCATCAACTACTGTGTCTTTTCTCTCGTCTCATTGCTCGCAGAGGCTGGCCGCCCTTACAAGGGAACGGGACGGCAACAGATGTGTCCTAACAAAGAGTGGGCTCTGCGATGTGGCTCATATCTTCGCCCACTATCTTTTAAAACCTAAAAAGCAACCAACAGCATCTGATAGGTGTGGCCCTTCTATATGGTCTGTTCTTTTGATGTTCTGGTCGAAAAATCAGGTCGAAGAGTGGAGACAAGCCATCTTTGGGGATAGTCTAACCGGGGAGGACGCGGTGTTTAATCTAGTCTGCCTCCGTTCAAATTTACAGCGTGCGTGGGCGCAGGGGTATTTTGTCTGCGTCCGGTCTCTCTTTCCGATGACGCAAAAGAGCTGATCTTAGAACTCCAATGGCTTCCCCGATACCCACACACCTATGAGGCAACCATCCCGATTACTGAATACCCACTGTCAACTAGAAATCAGGACAGCGTTGGCGACGTTTCCATCATCTGTGAGTCGTCAGGAGAGCTCGCGAAGTTAGCTTCGGGGAGCATCATCAAGCTCCATACGATAGACCCTGTACGTCTTCCTCTGCCCAGTTACGCCCTAATGGAGATGGCCTGGCACCTTTCGCGTGTGGTGTCTTTAAGTGCCTCGGGGCTACTTCAAGAGCTCGATACTCGATTCGAGGGCGACGAGGACGACCACAGGGGCCCCATGGCAGTGCCAGACCGGCTCCTAGATTGGATATTGTCGACAAACACCTCATCTGCATCCGTATCGAACGATACAGACATGAAATCGACGCTGGTCTTGGCCGAAACCACACCCATGAAGAGATAGGCTACCACAAATCTCGGTGTCACCACTGTTGAAACGTCCACGCTGTAAAGCCATATCATCCAGCGACATATTACATCGACGACGTTCTAAATTGCTTATCAGAATGATGGTATTTTACGACAGACATCCTAGCGCAACTGAAATATTCCTGCTTTTTTTTAATTACCCAGCTCTGTGTTTTATGGGGAGTGTTTAATCCTTGAGTTGTTAGTTTGTGCCCAAGCTTTTCCCAGGCCCCGTATGTGGGGTCCCTCGCATGGAGCCAGACTTCTTTTCTGCAGTTGGGCACTATCCGTACGCCAAGGTTCGTGATTGAGGCTGGACCTAAACGACCTTTGCTGGATTGCTGCTACTGCCCTTGACTTCATGGACCTTGTGCTGGCCTAAATTTGATGTTGCTATCAGTCAGTTATCTCAATAGTTACAGCTAGTAATATTTAATACGAATAAATATATATTAGTCTACCCATAGTTCGGTCCGACTCCCTTCATAGTTTTCACTCTAGGGGCTTGGAGAGAGATACATCTTGCATGTCTCATCCTCCCTGATTGTCTCGCTCTAAACTATCATCTGAAACCTTTATTTTACATCACACCAGGTGGTTCGACGCTACCACCTTACATTGTCCTTAGACAGTCATACTCCCAGAGCGATCAGTAGAGGCCACCCCATCCACGTACTTCTTCAGCACATCATCCAACATACCATTGGCAAGATACTTAGAAAGAAGATGCCCGGTCATTTGTCCCTGTTTGATGATGCCGCTCCGGAGGTCATCGCCGAGTAACTGGAGTATGCTATGCTCCTCGAGGCCACGCTGGATACTTCCTGTAAAAGAAAAAAAAAAGGGCCTTCTGTCGGTACAAATAAATAAATGGTTCACGAAGAGGGAGTACTTACTTCTCGTTCCTCGGTGGTATGGCTTGTTGATCTCGATCGTATATTCTGCCAACTCGTCTCTTCGGTATGTATATCTGAGTCCGATCTCGTGTCCATAGCCTTTCGCCGAATACTTTCCACCATTGACGAAGTTGAACCGCTTCTTGACTAGAGTTTTGACGTTTTATTCAGAAATTATGTGTATGTATCTCAAAGGAAGAAGGGGTGGAGCGAACTTACCTTCATCTTTCGCCTTCTCAGTCAACGGCTTGGTTGGTGGGCCATCATTGTCCTCCGTCTGTGGCCCCACACTCACCAGAGGGGATTTTCCGGGGGACTCTAGACTCAAATTATCATCCGAAGCGTTTGGTAATCTGTGACTTTCGGTAATGAGAGGGTGGTCGCCTCCTAGGAGAGTATTGACGTCGTGGTCGTCCTCTTACGGATGTTATTAGCTAGGGGGTTCACGGGAGAGGCACCGAGGATACTAAATGATATTCTCACTGTAGATGACGATTCCCTTCTCGAACCGGGCATTAGCCGAGTAAGAAATGAGGAAGAAGACATCAGCAAACGCAATCAGGCGAATCTTGCCCGGCCATTGCTGTTTGATTGGATCCTGGCTATAGCGCCGCAGGGTAATATCGATGTCCCACGAATAAATGTCACTGTCAATAAGAGCAAATTAGTTAAACATTCTAACGTCTCTTCCTAACCACAAGGCAGAAAAAAAAGGCATACCAGTCACATTCTAGACTCTTATCACCGACAGACCTGCCAAAGACTGCGAGGACCCCATTAGACAGCAGAATGAAGCATCAGCCGAGCTCGTGGCAGCCGAGCTCATGGCAGCCTCGACCCAGTACAGTGAGCTGGAAGGCCAGATTACGAAAATTTGCCAGCAGCGGAAATCGTTTTATGCAATTCATGATTTGCAAGAGGCATTACAGAGGATGAGGTCTGCCCGAAAGCTAAAGGGGGCCATTAAGTGTGCCAAGGATATATTCGACAGTAAACCATTTCAAAGCAAGGAAAGCGATATATCTGGTTGGACAACTGCTGTATCGATAAAACCAAGGAAAGTGAGCTCACCGAGTCACTGGCGCGGATGGGTGAGTGGTATGCCAATGCGGACTTTTGCTTGGTTCATCTCGATACACCCAAAGATGACAATGACTGGCTAAAAGAATTTCGGCTGTGGAAAGATGGTGGTCAGATGGCGGACGAAACAGCAAACAAGACATCTGATCGTCTGGATGACTTCAATAGCATTGAAAGCTGGAAACCAACCTGGGCCACCCGCGGATGGACATTACAAGAACTGGTGCTGAGCAAGTTGACCTTCTATGTCAACCCTGACTGGCACTTTTTGGAACGACCGATCGATGGCTTAGGCCAATATTACAACCTGTGTACCTTCATTGACAGATACGCTCAAAACCAAGAGCATGCCACGTCGGAGGCAAATATCGAGAATATAATGACTGCAGTAACAAGCGACGATGTGCAAGCATTTTTGAATGAAAGACGACACCAGGAAGGACTTCGCTTGGTGAGTTTCGTATCCATGGAATCTTTGTGGCAAACCTCTCATTAGTTTCTAGATACAGCAGAAAGATCTTTTGGAGTCCATCACCGATATTTTGGAAGTATTCAACTTCGTCGTTCCAAAAAATCTTGACGAAGAGACTGCAAGGACTAGGATTGGCCAGTGCATTCGTAGTACGATCAAGAACCTTCAACGTTCAAGACCTGAAGATAAAAACAGTGTCAGAATACACCCATGGACGCTCTTCCTGGTGCTAGACAGCCACTTCCATGTTTTGCCAAGGGAACTACCGGACGAGAACAATCGAATGAAGGCCATTATTGACCTACTTTTGAGTGCCTTGGCGAAATTAAAGAACCACGAGATCCAGGCTGATCGCGAGCGTATTGCAAGGTTTAGCAAAATACAATGCCTCAAAAGCTGGTCCAGAGGGACTGGCAGAGCAAATTTCTCCGCCCATAGTGTGATGAGTCTAGCGTCTGCCCGAGAGTGTACTGTCCCGACGGATATAGCTTACTCACTGATGGGTATACTTGGTGTGCGGTTTCCGGCATTCCCGGCGGAGGGGCTGACAAAAGCTTTGGTTCGATTGATGGACGAGGTTGTAATTGCCTCAAATGACGTCTCTGTATTCAATTGGTCGGGCAAGCACAATGGAAGTCCTATAAGGGGCCGGTCCCTCTATGCATCCAGCATCAGTGGATTTCAGACTGAGAATATGGAGTCGCAAGAGACTCTCGACGCCAACAAAGAACTGATGCGGTACTTTCGCGGACAACGCACCAAGGACTCGTGGATAGCTGGCCGTGTGAATGAGATACTGAAGTTTTCAACGATTTACGTGAAGAACCTGAATCCAAGCAACGACACGCTTGACAAGCTCTATGAGCTTGTCAAGTACTTTAAAACGCGTGATATTGTGGCGCTCCGAAATAGCTTTGACCTGAAGCCAATTTATGATAAGATGAAAGAGGCGGCGGAGGTTACTGACCCTCAATGGGTGCCTGAGGGCAGCCAGAAACCGCCTGTAACTCCGGACAGGAGCAGGAGCCCGTCGGCTTCTGGTGAAAGACCCCGGGAGACTATGGAAAATGATGTTGTATCAGTTGCGCAGGGGACTGAGAAGAAACGGCGGTGGCCCGGAGCGCGTGTGCCAAGCGAGCTTCCAAGTATGACCCGAGGTCTCAGTATGCGATGGCGCAGCGATGAACATAAAAAGGCTAAGCAAGATAAGGATGCACGAATTAAACAGGAGAAAGACGAGGAGAATCAACGATCGAAGAAATTGAAGAAGCTTGAGGGGGGAGTGAAGGATACTATCAAAGAGTGGCTGAGCAACCCTGGCCAGGGCGCGCTCAATATAGCACCTAATGACGAGGGAGATGAAGACAAGAATCAAACTGAATCTTCGGCGAGTCTGGACCGAAGAATTGTCAGCCCAAATCCGATAGTGCTGAACAGCTCAGGAATCAAAGGGGTTTTTGATATACAACGCATTGTTGTGAAGATGCTTGATTCTGATAGTCTGTACCAGAAGATTAATAGTGCCATTAGTGACAAGGAAAATATCGATGGGTGGTGCACGATTAGTACGGGACTTGCACTGACGATGGTGGCCTTTTCCTGTGAACGACACATTCTTGCACAGCAACTGGATTTGGTCGACGTGGTGGAGAAGACGGTGTTGAAGGACCCACACGACAGCATAGACAGAGTCTCTGAACAGCCGCAGGAGTCGGAGGAGAGGCAAAACGCACCAGGGGCTCGCACTGAACATGCCGCATCCTCTAGAGAAGACATACCAGAAGAGGTGCCAAAGCTCAAACGACAATCCACGGAGGGGTCAGGTCTTACCACCGGCGATGAGATAGTGACGATGCAGTATGGGAATTCCCAGGAGCAGCGAAGGCTTTCCCGTATGCTGGATTTTGTGACCGAATCTAACCTTCAAGCCGTCGCGGGCGAATGGGTGCTTGCACGATTCTCTGACGCACCGGGTGCGAAGTGGTTTCTCTGTCGACTTGAGCTCGGCACCGGCGCTGAGTTCTATGCACGTCGGATTCCAACGGATGAGATCAATTTCACTGACGCATTTCCAGAAAGGGGGCTGGTTGAGTACTGGCATGCATTCCTACGGGTGCAGAAGTCTATAATGTGCGATGTTCTGTTGTTCTACTTGGATAGCAAGAAAGCAAAAACATATGCGGACTGGTTGGGTGGAAGTATTGTCCAGTCCCTCTCCGAGGAAGGGCCCAAAGACCGAAATAAGACCTCCGACCATGATGAGGAAAACGAGGATCTAGGAGACCTGAGGTTACAGGATTACAATCATCTGTCAAATGTACGAAAGATGGTTAAGATGATCGGATGGAGCACCAGAGGCATGTTGTCTGACGTTTGGGCGAATGGCTTAAACAGGCATTTAAGCGACAATGCACTGAAAAAGATACCGGTTCACCTACGCGCAGCAGTTGAGGCATTGAATAAGAAACAAGTGCTTCTACCAGCTATGTTCCACACTGGGAAAGAGGTACATTTCTTCTAAACTATGACTTTTCTCTACGGTGGTCATAGTACGAGCCCTATGGTGAAATATGACCTAATGGACTGGGAGGCTGTTGACTGTCGAGAGGGGGGACGCAAGATGTCGGTTCCTCTATCGTGCTAGAAGCAATAAACACCATCTAGAAAGCGCAAGAATAAATCTAGAACTGATGTACCAAAACTCATATGTCTCAATAGGCATGGTCTGGGTCTAGACTCGCCTCGTCCAGTGATATCTGAACCGACGCCCTACAACTTCACCCTATTGATGACAGCGATTGGAGTCTAGACTATTACGATAGGAAAGGTGGCTACCTCTCACTACTCGCATCGTGTCAGTTCTAGACTCTCTTTGGCTACATCTGAGTACTATTCTGGGATCCATAAATGTGCCTTCGCGTATACCAATGAGCTACTAAAGCAGTGAAGAGCGCTAGGTCAATATGGTGATACGAGAAGGCACTCTGGGATAGTCCTAACCAGATGGTCTGGGCTCTGCTCCCCGCATAATGATAGACTGCTCGTCGATTTAGCCCTAGATAAGGGACTACCGGTTCATCGACTGAGAGGAAAAATCGCGCACGCTGTAAGCACTAGGGGCCAATAGCATAGCAACAACTAAGGACCCAGTATCTGCCCACTGAAGATGACCAAGACGCGTAAGAAACATCCTTTCATTGAGTCCATTGCCTCTGGCGACCCGCGACCATACGGCGATTCAACATCCATACGGCGATTCGACGCATCTATGGATAATAAGCGTTGGAACAGAATGCAGCAAAGATATCTTCCTACCAAACGGGGGTCGGGTCACACTTCCTCCCCGGCAAAGTGGTCGGCATGGAAATATACGTAAAAGAAAACTGTGCCCTGGAAAAAAAAAAAAAACGTGGGGGCTGAGAGTGGCGGAAAAGGTGGCTCCGTCCATCAAAACGTATGACCGACATCGTAACCCACTATCATCCGAGAACTCCCCCTTCTTTGAGTATGGGGTTGGAGAAATTTCATCGCTACCGATATCATGGCCGATATCGCTCCTTCTGAGGCACTTCCGAACTATCCTTGTGACTCCTAAAGGCCAAACATGGCAGCCTGCTCCAAGGGCAATTCTGAAACTGTCTCCATGTGTCCAAGATCGTATACCTCGCGGCAAGAAATGTCTTTCTCACTGTCACTCTGTACGTAGAAGTGATACTTTTTCAAGTCTTCGATGGAAAGGAGAAATGGCGAGCCGAGAAGCGCTTCGTATGGAAAGAAATCGATACCGCAAATGAAAGTGATATTGGCAACCACTATTGCCCTGAACAACGGCTCGTTTTGGCTATTCAAAATCTAGACATGCGGAGAATGTCTACCAGAAGTGGTCGATATCGGCCATGCTCCGAGGAAGCAAAGAATCTTACCCACGTGCCCTGTTTGAATGCGACTCCTCATACCAATTACGCCGCCGTTTACCATGAGCTTACCTGCTAGACACAAGGCCAGTGTAAGGGGCGCGTATAACCGGAAAGCTTGTTCCTGGAAATCCTCAAGTTGGATGCCATCATCCTACGTTGCGCGCGAGTATTTCTAAGCTCGGAATAGCCCAACCCCGACCCGCGGTTGGTGAAGGGCGATCTTTTCTTGTGTCTCCCGTGTCAATGGCTTAGGAGAATCTTACTTGATCTGGAGGAAACAGCGATGGTGGCGAGTATGATTCAAGTCATGGGCGGACGTTTCCCGGTCAGGGCCAGCATGGAGGTAGATGCCGAATCCGTTACCAGGGGCAGTAAGACTGGTTAGAGTCATGGAGGCAAGGAATTGCACTAAAGGTAAGATATGACGCGATTCCAATAGCGCTAGAACATGGCCTAGATGGGGCCGGAGGGAAGTAGGCAGCACAGCAACTTCTCACCCCAGAACCATTCTAGCTCTACTAATCATCAAGTTCCAGGATTTACTACTGATTAGTTGCCGTCGTAAGCAATGGATGAACCGTACGCCATGGATCTCACAGCAGCAATGATTTGAAACACAGAGCAAAACATCTCTTTCCGGTCTTTTTTGAGTTCTATGGCAATATTGTCCTGCTGACCCTAACTCGATGACAAACCTGTAGCTTCATTAACTTGATTTGAAGATACGCTGTGATTCGCTTTTACCTCCACGATCCGGGTGGTAAACGTCAATCCTGGGCTGTTCTCGAACATATCAACCATGGTTGCTCCGCGCCCTCCGGCTGGTTCGACCCAAACTTCCCACGGCAGGTCTCGTCTCTCGCTCTGCCTGTAAACCCCGCATAGGAACCGCCACTTGCTATGATTCAATTTACACCTAGATAACAGTTGCTCTACGAATCATATCTCCTTGTCAGAGCACTGGGCTCGGCGAGACCCTTCAATTTGACTCCCAACACGCCCTGACACCCAAGGTTCCATTTCCCAAATCCAGCGAAAATATGTGTATATCGCCGTTCGGCTCTATACCTGCAACCAATCGGACGCTGTTGATAGTCGATAACTCTCTGGTTGAAGATGACGCCTTGGTACAGATGGCTGGTGCGAAGATTTGGAATGATGATTTCTAAGACCTCTTTCCTAAAGTGGTATCTGAAGAAGGATGGTTCGTCGTGTGACTCGGCGTCTTCATACTGCTGGGACGTCAGTAACGAATGGCTTATAGCTCCCAAATAAGCTTTATGATATAGGGCTAGATGAGACGGGGAACGGATGCCTGTACGTACATATTAAGAACGTGCTGTATCACGGTTGAAAACCGCAGATCTCGCATTTCATCATATGCCTGAAGCATCTAGCAATAAGCCTTGCAGACTACCACCATTCATCCAAGTACCCTATATCTACCTATTCCATGTCCACAGAGTTGGCTGTCTCGTGCTTCCCTCGGGAGGTACCCACCTTCGACAATGTACTGAATGACAATGCACCCTATCCATACAGTCTGAAATCCCTGAAAGACTACGTATCACAAAATCATTGTTCCGAGCCCCTGGAATTTCTGGAGGACCTGGAGCGATACAAACAAACATATCGCTTTGCCCTGGGCTTGGATGGATCCTGTCGGCCCTCACGCCCATCCATCACACCGCAACTGCTGCTGACCTGGAGAAATCTACTCTCCCTTTATATCCTGCCAGGGTCAGAACATGAGCTGAATCTGTCGACGGAGGAGCGAGACGCTCTCCTTCAATACCACGACGCATCATTCCCACCATCGCCCAGTTTGATCGAGGAAGCAGTAGCACGCATATCCCAGTCACTCGAGTCTTCTATATTTCTTCCGTACCTGACCAGTCGGGCCATACTTGTCCATGCGGTCCCTCTAGAGAACCCTTCTCTGGATGAACACGGTGTGGGCATGATCTGTCATAGGGGGTCCATATCGACGATAGAATCGGAACTCTCAGAAGGCTCATCAGAGGAATTAAGCCCAACAACGTACAAGCGTGAGAAAAGCTGGCGACAAGATAAGAGCGTGGTACTTCGGAAAGTACTATCTCTTCTTGGCCAGCCTGCCCGGTCCAGATCTCAGAGGGCCTCTCAAGCTTCTTCATCACATAATAGGGACCGATGATCCCGTTCCCTACATGTTGTGCTTATAGCCTGCTGCTCCCCTAGACGTATTTAAAGAGCGATGTAATGTCTCACGAATAGAATAATACAATTATGAATTATTACGTTAATATGATACATATCTCATGAAGTTGCTCTATACATGCGTAACGCCCACCATCCCATTTCCGTAACCACTCTTTGTATGGAGCGCCTCCAACGCCGCCGCCAACTCTCCTTCTGTCGGCCTATTAACAATCGTCAGGTACAATATATTCTACATCAGAATTCAATTAGCCCACGCCCCCATATTCCTGAGAAAAGCCTAGCTTACCTTCCGAATATTCCGCTGTTTTCCTTGGGCTTCTCGTCTCCTCTGCTGGAACTCCTCTAACTGCGGCGCAAATTGCTCATCGCACTGTCGGATCTGTCTCTCGATCTCCCGATGGGACTGGTTCTGCCTGCGAATGCTATCCATCTGCTGATAATACTGGTCTAGAACCTGTTGCTCTTCTTCGTCGACCCGCCGTAGGGCCTTGCGTTTGCGTGCCTCCGGGTCCGGGGACAGCGCACCACCAGAGAGCAGTCCAATGAGACCCCCGTTTGTGGCGGGGTGATTGGGGTCGAGATAGCGGTTTTTGAAGCCACGGGTCAGAGGGACATTCAGAATATCGCCTGAATTCTCAGCTGTCTGGATATAGTCCGTTAATAATTTTTTTTTTTTTTTGGGAAGGAATGGGAATGCGACTCACATATTGTGCACGCGCCCTCCGGTCCAAGTAATCATTGAATGTATCGAACGCCCGTCGGACCTTTTCTGACTTCTTTACTTTCTCTGCCGGTTCCGGCGAAGTTCTATCCGACAGAAGCTCCTTATGCTGACGCCGGTCATCGATATACATCAACGGTGCAACGGCGGTGGGCAAGTTATGAGCGCCCTGCGACTTTCCCAAGACTGGATTTCGCGTCCAGCTGCCCGAGGCCCGGGAGCTGAACCGACTGAACCGACCCGACAGTGATTGTGATGATTGAGACTGTGCCTCCTCGTACGTCTCCGGCTCGTAACTCATGATCATGCAAAAGAGGCCGCGAGGGCCGAAGAGTTCTTGATTGTAGCGATCTAGAACGGTATTGGTTCTGGAGATTGAGCGAATTAGTTGCATTGCTTTGCTACATGGTTGTGGATTGCCCTTACTTGTGTCTGACATGGCCCTTGTTTGCGAAGTAGGCTCCGGCCTGCACAGCGGTGGCGACTCCCATGACGATCATCTCCGGGGTGAATCCGACGCCGAACGAGACGGCTTGTACGCCAGCTAGGAACTTATTTCCTTGTGCTGCCGTATTACATTCATCCAAAAACCGCAAGAAGGTCATGCGGTCGATGCCGCATGCGTCCAGCGACGGCGCATAAGCGGCGATGAAGCCGCGTTCCCTGGATCCCGGCCGTTGCTGGGGAATCACGATAGGGAGTGGCAGCGGACCATAACTCGGGGAGAGTTGAGGTGATGGATAATCTTCCTCTTGGTAGGTGTAGTCACGCTCATAGCAGGTCTTATAGTATAAATTGCCGGACATGGTGGTGGACACTGGACAGTAAACAAAAAGTAATGAATTGTAGGTATTACAATTTACATCCAGGAGTCCGGGACATGTCGTTGGTATTTATAATTGAACTCCCCCCCCCCCCCCAGCTAGCCATCTTTAGGCGTACTATCTACCGTCCATGAAAAATAACTTGAAACAAGCCTTCTCGTCCGCTACTACGTGGCTGAGTTTAGGATCTATTGACTTTGTAAGGAAGCTTCGTATAGGGCATCATCCTGGCCTGCAATTGGCCGGCATCATGCATACCTCTTCGGGTTGTCCTTCAACAACGCTATGCCGCATTGGGTAACCAGCCCTACACCCTCACCAATGAGGTGGACAAGGTAGATCATAGAACTGATTTCGTCATTTCTTATAAAAGTACAGGACGGACGTCATGAGAGATCAGAGGAATAAACGAAGCAAAATCACGGCCAGGCTATGGGTGCATGAGAGTGGGTGGAAGGCTTAAATCGCATCAACCACAAGAAAAACATCGTACTAAGCGCCAAAGAAAAAGATTAAACAACTAAGCATCTACTAGTAACCGTTCAAGGCCATCTAAAAGGGTTTGACGTTGTCTAGGTTCTTACGCACTTGAAACTAGGTGAAAATTAACATACTCCGTAGCAACATACAAAATCAGGAGGGTTGTATCACAATTTCTTGGCCATGGCAGTGGCAGGTCAAACTGCTTATAGGTTCAAATACCCACATTTATAGCCCAAACCTATGAAACGGATGGGCTTGACCACCGGTTTCATGAATCTGAGTATCGAAATGGAGATTGGCAATTGAGACGCAACACTAGAACTGAGAACACGCGGAACTTCACGTTTGAACTTAGGAATTCCGGGGTTTGGCCCCATCTTGAGGCCCTTGGACTGGCCGGAAGCACAAACCTATGCGTAAACTTCCCTGTTATAGAATAAATTCAGATCTCTGAATGCGAGCCCTCCTTATGTAAAGAAGAAATGCTCAGATAGAGATCAATGAGAGGAGGAACGGCCAAGTACTCGAGTAAGGAGAGATCAAAGAATGATAATCGATCTGCAATCTGGCATCACGCTTCGGGACGGGCTCACCCGACCGGTCCACTGGCGGATCTCGCCGACTAAACTTCCATCGAGTCGTGAAGGACAAGGCTTGATATTCGCACGTTAGCAGGACAGGGTGAGAAGGGGCTCCCAAAAGACCCGCTTCACTCGGCGCGATTCAAATCAAATCCGCGTGGGATAATCTCTGCACGACGAACTGCTTTCCCATTGCGTCTACCATTGCCGGACCCATCTTTACCCCGCGATCTCACGCAGCCATGGTGTACTGTGGACGCCCGTCCGCTAGCTGCGGCAACTGCCGGGCTAAGAAAAAACGAGTGAGTCGACTGCCCTTATATTCGGCAATACCGGCTCAATTTTGAGTTCATGTTCCCCTTCCCCCCGTTGCTGATGGTGAGACTAACAGTGGTTCGGGCGGTGGTAGTGCGACAAGGCTGTCCCCGGATGTGGGCAATGCCAACGTACGGGGCGGGAATGCCCTGGCTATCGAGACCTTACAAGCCTCATCTTTCGAGATGAGAGCAGCCATGTTATCAATAAGGTACAGGCAAGAATCACGAAGCGAGACGCTTCTCGTGTGCGTACTCCGACCTCAGCGGGTCGGTCGCAAACTACAGCATCACCGTTGCAACAACTGGAACAGGGAGTACTTAGTGACGACCCTCTATTCACTGGCCACAGTCAGAGCAGTGCGGGGACCAATGCTCTGCAAGCGAACAATGCCTTTCCTAATGCTAACAACACAATTCCGGACGCGCTAGACGATGGTACCGCTTCATGTGGTCCTGGGTTGGAGAGCAAGAATGTAGGAAACGGCCAGGGAAATCGAGGGAAAGAATCAGATGATCAGATGTCAATTCCCCCTCCCTTTACCCTGCCACTCGACATGATCGCGTTGAACTATTTCCTAGCACATTACATCGTGCAAGAGTCTCCGCCTTCATCTGGCTTTCTCAGTTACGTGCCCAGCATTCTCACACTAGACGATGACAATGAGATCCTGCAGGGGGGCATTCTGGCCGTGGGCTTTGCTGGAGTGGCCCATAGCACCCGTCAGGCCGATCTACGATGCAGGTCCAGGGCGATGTATACCAGAACTATCAAACGCATGAACCGAGCCCTGGAGGATCCGCAGACGGCACGTCAACATAGCACAATCGTCACTGTTCTAATTTTATCACTCTATGAATTCGGTGAGTCGTCACTTGATGGATGGGATCGGCATATCCAGGGTGCAACCTCAATGCTAGCACTGCGGGGCAAGGCGCAGTTTACTACTCGCATTGGCCTCCAGATATTCCGAGACATATTCAGCCATCTCCTGATAAATTGCCTACGCATGGGGAGTCCAATCCCTGCAGCCCTACGTATGATCCGCGCCGAGGCTGCCAAAGCATTCAGTGCCTCCGACCCGTGCTGGGTTACCAGTAGCGCGCTCCTGGAAGTCATGGATCTCTATTCCCAGATCAACCCAGGGGGCTTTGATTTCGTCCATGGTAGTGCGGTAGATAGCAGCAAAACTGGCACCACAGAAAGGCAGCTCCCTATCGATGAGCTAGAGCGGTACCTATCCCAGGCTCTGGATATTGACCACCGACTCGAAAGTCGATTCTCGGAATGCTCGCCCGAGTGGCGGTTCACTGTCGTGCAACTCGCCAGTCCGGACCCCCACCAGGTCCATGGTGGCATATACCATAAATACCACGATTCCGGGATTGTCGGCGTTTGGAACGAGATGCGTACCTGTCGCGTCCTGGCCAATCACGCCATCTGCCATCTTCTCCTACGGGGAGCCAAGTCGGACCCCAGTTGGTTCTTCTCCAGAAACTATACCGATCAACTTCAGGAGACCAGCCAAACGATGAGGCGCATTCGCGATGACATCCTGGCGTCCTTGCCGCAGCAGTTGAGCTATTTCCCTTTCCCGACGCAGCAGCTATTGCAGCCACTGCGCCTGGAGCAGTATCTCAATCCAGCGACGATACCAGATAGCAAGCTGGCTGCTCTTTCCACGGCCACCCTCGACAGCTCATTCGGCTTCCAACAACCCCGGTATACAGGCGTAGGCGTCGGCGCATATTTCGCCAGCTGGATGCTCTTGCTTGCGGGTTCTATGCATACCAATTCCGAGGACACGCGGCAATGGATAATAACTCAGCTGCGACACATCACTGCGCAAGCAGGTCTCGCACAGGCCGACCTCTTTGCCAGCTGCATCGAGTCAAATAAAGTTCGGCCCCCACTGAGCACCTAAGGTGGATGGAATCAACGATGAGCAGTGGTCGTTCAAACATGGAATTCGGCACAGCTCTCTCCCTCATTTATGTATATTTCTTTTGATTTCAGTTAACGACATACGGTTATTAAGAAACACAATGTATCTGCATGAGATTTAACGTGAGCAATGTGGGCCTTATTCGTAGCGACTGCACATCTTCCACGTCCTGAGGCTGAGCCATGTAGTGCAGCAGCAGCAGCATCATGCATACCTGATTAGGGTCGATTCAAGTCGGATGACTGCACTAGTCCTATTCAGGCATACACAGCGCTGCCAGATGCCCTCACGCCCTACATACTCAGCACCGTCGCCACCTTCCACAAATAGATAGTTGGTATTCGGCTGTGCTTTCTATCTGGTCAATCGGGGGCTAATACTCCATTAATAGACGGAGATGAGTCTGGTGTGTGCAAATGAGCTAATGTTGGGCTAATATGAACGAGTACGGTCAAATGGTTAACCCCCTTGCGCACAGCTATTTCTCATAAGTCTATCGCATGGTATATTTGAATAACGTGGTCCATATTTCCCATAATAACGATCTATTTCATTCCTGTACGAGAGATAATATGTATATAATTATAAAGGATGCTCCCATGCCAGATCATTAAGACCCAGACTGCCGTCTATCTCATCGTGCGGCCACGAAGGTAAATCCAACAATCCAGGTATTTGTCCTCCAGAAGCCAAAGAGCCATCATTCGCTACGCCTGAGTGCGCCCATATCGACCAGTCAAGTGCAGCACCATCCTGACCCCATGCTCCCTCGGACATGCCAATGGAGCTTTGATTATATGCCTGACTCCAGGACGGCACGTACGCCTCATCGCAGGCAGCGTTACCAGTCTCCGCACACCCTTTGGCATCTGGGTCGTTTATCATTCGCAGGAGACTACAATGGTACTTGCCAGCAGGTACCCATGATTCAGTCAATTCTTGGAGTGTTTTAAGACACGAGTGTACCTTGTCCATATCAATATCTCCGCGACCGGTATCCTGCAAACCTTGGGGGCAAGGGCTAAGCAGTGCCAGCGCAGCAGAAAGACTGCAGTAGGTAGCCGTTATGGGACTTCTCCGGAAACTACCAAACACCTCCCGATACTGTTCCCCTAATGCGCCTATCCGCTGTGCAGCCTCAGTTTGAAGCGTGGATGCCTTCTGAGTGAGGCTATCAAGTGGCTGCTGTGGACCAGGGGAGCGTCGCGATGCTAGATCTCCGAGATATGGCTTTGTGAGAAGGATAATAGCTGTATTGTAGATCATGCATAGTGTGTATGCTTGGGGAAACTTGTTTGGTGCGCCCGACCTGACAGGCTTGAGTTCAGGCGGCAAGCCGTAACACCAGGTTTTGAGGGCGAGAAGACACGAGTCGAAGAAGTTTCGCTTCTGGCCTCCGTGGGCCAGTCTTTTGGGGGCATACCTTGCAAGCATGTGTCAACGAACTAGTTGAGCAGCGAGCTCGGAAATTTGAGTTGCATACGTACAGGTTAAGATGAATCTTTTCTAATATCTGGCTGAGAGCTATCAGAGATCTTTGGAAGTGAACTAGAAGAGTCCGGTTGACTGAAGTTGAAGTGCAGCGTTGATCAGGCTGATCGGTTGGACCCGGTAAGGACGGTAGGCCTACTACTCCTTGGAGGTCCTAGGTAAACTTAGTAAGACAACTGGAATGGTAGAACTGTAGTTTCCCAGCCGGAATCCGTAAAAAGACATCTTACAAGCATAGTGCAGACCCGACCTGTATAGCAGGCAGCCAACTTGTCATCGCAATAGAGAGACCAGTATATCTGCCTCCGAAGCTCAGCTTCGGTATCAGTTATGCGAATGGTACTGTTGAGTATGTTGGAATCCAGATGAAGCCCCATGTCCAGTACTAGTCGATTAGCCATACCCTGGCATAGCCAACCAGCGGAATCATGACCGAAAGCCTTATTATGTCAGACTCTGCCAAACAAGAGACTTTACCATACCGAGTTGACTCACCACATATACCGTCCCCAGCACGGTGAGCGATTGCAGTGTTGTGATATTCGGGCGCTTCAGGTCAAAATACAACAGCGCTTCTGCGATTTCGAGAAAGATACGGCCCGCTGTATTAGGATCCTCAGGGTCAGAGCGCACCTCGACTCGATCGGAGTAGCGTGATCCACAAGCGAGTATACAGTTCAGCAGCAGTGGGCTAAAGTACCTCCCATTATTCGCCTTGCTCGCAAAGAAAAGCGCTTCGTCTACAATTTGACAAAATGGACTTTGCCAAGTAAAAAACAGTTCAAGTAAATGGGACTCGAGCTCTTCGGAGATCCGAGACTCGTCTAGGAGTGACCAGGTGTACATATTCGGTGCTTGTAGACGAGGATATTCCGGTGACACTGTATATTAGCCATTAGCCATAGGGTTCACTTTCGCACTGGGAGGCTATATGTAAGTCGCCAGCGATTTGGAATTCTAGCCCACCATTACACCCTTGGAACGCAGTTCGGCCACTTGTCGAACCGAAGTAACGAGCCTCGCCATCATTATCGAAATTGAAGCAATCATCTAGGAAAAGCGTGCCTTCAAACGCAGAACAGAGCTGGTCAAAGGCGGAAGAAGAGCTGCCCGCAGTCAAGGACGTGGTATTCGGTATGACATTCTGCTCCAGTAGCCGAGCTGCGGAAGCATCAACATCGATAGAATGGAGCCAGAGTATCCGCTCTAGAATGTTGATACGTGCCTGCAGCTGCCGGACATATGCTTTCGGGGCCGTTCCCCGGCCATCGTCATCCGTAGTATAGATACAGGGTAGCTGGCGATCAAGACATCGAGAGCATGATGGCTTATTGCCGTCACACTGCCGAGAGTCAGCAGGCTATCGGACTGGGTACAGAGACTGATCCACCTTTGCCCGTCGTCGACGACACTCCTGGCAAGCTCTTGAGGCATATCGGCTCCGCCCTCTCGCCTTCCCAGGGGCGGAGTCTAACTTCCGGCTTCGGCCTGATTTAGGGCTCGGGGCACTTGCCCCCTTGGGTGGGGGATTGTGATCAGCCATAGGTATACCAGACGAATCTCTGCTGAAGTGGCTAGAAATTCGATAGCACACGTGGTATGAACAGCGGGCCTCTACATTTTCCGCCGAAGTCCATTAATACCCCAGCGGAATCTATATTCCGCTCCTGACGTCACGCCTCCTGCGGAACCCTAACAACTCCATCGAGGCAGCATGGAAATGAAGATAAATACCTTGGAGAGTGGCCTGAGAAATAAACAGACACGAGCATCCAATGTAGGGGATGATAAATACCAATTTTAATTTGAAATAAACAAAAATGGGAAGTTGGAATAGGAAAGATCTCAGTGGTTTATATATTAGATTGATGGCGTTCCCCAATGAGAAAGATCCACTATGCTGCCTATACCATTAAACCAGCCCAACTGCACTAAGCTACCAAATATAGCGGCTCTAATTACGGAGAGCTATTGGACAATGTAACCACAAATTAAGTCTTGGGGTAATATAGATAAAAATCAAGGCCGCAAGGTCTCGACAGACCTGTCACGTGCGCTAAATGTTCGAACCGCACTTGGGGCACAGCCTACGAGAATTCCTCAGCAAATGTACCCGAATAATGAATATAATGTGACCGATTGAACTACTAGAATCCACGGGCCATTTATCTAAAAGGAATACGTAGAAGTAAGAGGAGCACAGAGTGGTAAATAGTTGCTGGGCCGGATAAATAATCTTCCAATCCCAATTCGTATCGCGGTCCGCGGAATATACGGAGCCACTAGCCTGATTCAGTAGAACTGACCCGCGGACTTCTACACTTCTCGCTCATCTCCATGATCCTAATGTCCTATCACCAACGATCATCCAGCAAGAAGCTAAGCCATGAAAAGAAACCATAGTGGAACACCTCTAATGATGATGCACCGGTGGAGTCGGCCACCACTGTCGTGCAAGTCTTGCCGGGAGAAAAAACGTCGGTGCGATCGCAACCAGCCTTGCTCCAATTGTACACAGAGGCTTATACAGTGCGAATATGCCGCGCCAAGTGAACATAACCAATACCTTGGGGAGCAGGGACCCGCACCAGTAACTAATACTAGCCAAAGTCAGAAGATCCCAAGCCCGCAGGCTGCCCCGGGGTCCTCGCGTGCAGTGCCTGCTTTGTGAGCCGATCGCATTCTCCTGGCAGGGGGTTTCGCTAATACTATCACGAAAGAAACGCAGACGAGGTGTTGTGTCGCCTCCAGAAGTTAGAAGAAGCGGTCTTCCACAAGTCAAGTGATGTTGCTCATCTTTCTACGGCACACCTACCAAGCAACGTATGTAATCTGCCATGTATTTCTTGAGAATCGAATCGGAACATTTGTGATTGATAGAAGGAACAGGCTTCCCCAATAGGTTTCACCTTAGTCCACTCGCACGCCCAACCCTCCCAAAATGAACTCTACCTGGATACAACAAGTATAGCCAGGCATCTGCCCCCAATAGATGAAGCTAGGGAGTTGTTTGGCCATTTCGTACTAACTATTGCGCCGACATTTGGAGTTCTCCATTTGCCTTCTACGAAGGAGCTAATAGAAGAGTCATATCAGACCATGCTGAAGGGACAGGTGTTAGACACTGCTACCTTGCTGTTGCTTCTCAGTGTATTTGCTGGCGCAATGTTTGCTTGGACACCCGGGCTTCTAGAAAGCCTGCACGCCACTCCAGCAGAAGCACAAGCAGCTTTCAAGACATACGCAAGCCTCGCAGTGTCGATTTTGGATCATCATCAACCTATGGAGCCCTCCACTACTGCGCTCACTGCTATGGCTACTTTGTCACATATGGTTGGCAACGCCGATGGTTATCCCTCTAAGCTTCCCTTGATTCGCTTTCGTTGCTTTATGATGGCACGTTCCATGCAGGTTCATTGTTTAGACACCCCGAAAAGCCATGGCCAAAGAAATCTCAAGGGATACAACCCAATCGAGATCGAAGTTCAAAGACGGGTCTGGTGGAATATGGTAGCAAGCGATTGGTGAGTCTACTATATAGAGAATTTAACCCATCACTAACAAGTAGAGGTTGAACTCGTTTTCTGGCGGTCCCCAGGAAGGGGCATACCTGATCCAGCCAGATCATATGATGGTTGATTGTCCTAGAAATGTCGACGACGAGTGTATTACAGCAACAGAGATACCACAAGACCGTCCCTTATCTCAACCCTCCTCACTGTCGGCCTTTGTCTACCGTGTGAAGCTGGCTACTCTTTGCCGCGAAGTTGTCGATGCGATGCCATCAATTTGGCTGGGGGCACAAGAGCCGGATTATAGAACCATCATAGCGCTAGACGGGAAGTTCCAGAATTTCCTAAATGAACTTCCAATTTTCTTTCGACTAGACCCCGACAGCATTGAAAAAACCCAGAAAATATGTGAAGAGCGCCCTTATATCCCTATCCAGCGAATCAGTCTCCATTTCAGTCTCTACACGCGCCTCTGTCGGCTTCACCGACCTTACCACCTTGAAGGTGTGACGAACCAAGAGTACTCCTATTCTCACCGGGTATGTATCCAGTCGGCACAAAAAGTGCTCGAACTGCGACGCTTGATGGATGATGCGGGCGCACGTATTGGATTGAAACCAGGTCGCTTTTGGACGACAAATCAGCATTCTTTTCTCGCCGCCCTTATTCTGGCCACTGACGTTTCATTTAACCCCAACGCACCAGATGCGGAGGCTCGGAAAGCTAAAGTGCTTGCTGCTTATGAAACCCTTGAGAAGTCAAAAGACGAGTCTGGTATTCTGGTAGAGACAATCCAGAAAAACATGCAGACTCTTATGTCAACCCTCCACATGCAGCGGCCACAGCTCCTTGATTCACAGCCTGACCTCCCCGGAATACGCCAAGATACCCGTGCCTCTGCCAATGGTACGCTTCCGGGCAATGAGGACTCACAAAAGCTTCATGATCCATCTATCTCGCGTTATAAAGCAAATACAGCACAATCGCCCGCGACTGATGATGATCCAATCCTATATGACGATGCGGCTCCCTACAGGAACGTTCTACCTGAGATGGGAATCCAAGGGGATGGAGGGGACCAACTATGGTCAGACTTTCTCGCCGTCGCCTCACAACTTGACATCCCGCAGTGGAACTCCCTGTTGGATGATTTGGACTTCAACTTGGATGAAAGCGCATCCAGATGATAAGTGCATTTTCCGAGCAGATATATCTGTTCTCTGGGTCTGTAACAGGCATATTATCAAGTAGCCCTCACCATATACGCAGTTACACCTCCTAGGTAGATTAGAGTCGTAATCGTGGACAGCTAGCGGCCAATCACTGTTACCCACGGTGAGATAAGCTTAACCGCCATAGTTCCCTGCCGTGCCGTCTACTACTTTTCTGAGGGCTTAATACCCGTGTGTTGAGTGAAGACGTGGTCGGATTCTCTATGGTGGGTTACAGCCGGTGTCACCAAGGTATGGCATTGGCGATGGTATGGACCAGTGTCAGTTGCTTGCGTTTTGTGTAAGCTAAGGCTGTGATGATACCTTGTCAGCCACTTAGGCTTCCTGGCCGCTGAGATGCACTGTGATCGGCCATGCGAGCGCCATGTTCGAAATACTAGTAAACTGACTCTGCTTGCCACTCAGGGTTGCCCAAAGCACAAGCTTGTACACTCGGATAATATCCCGCAGGTAGATGCCCCTGCATCTGGCCTATTTGAGCCTCGCACCTGCAGCCTGCAACCTCCACGCCAGCGAGAATGTGACAGGGGGAGGGGTGGCTCATAACCAAGCAGGACGACGTCAAATGCAAACAGATCATTACAACGACAATACCACGTTAGTAGCCTTGCAGCAGCACAAGCACATAGGTGGTGTGTCTGCGATATAGGCCCGTCTTCATGAGGTAGGGTACTTCCCAATGTATATAATTTCACCTAGAAACCCTAAGCAGTACGACTTACTGAGGCTATTTCTGCCCCTCTGTTAGAAACAGCAGTGAAATATAGTCACCCAACAACCTGGTAGTATCCGTGTCTGGGAATGTGCGAGCTACTCTGCGAGCGATATAACGGTCATCACGGTTGTGGCCATACAGTGGCTCGGGACTACCAGCGTTGCAACACTGCCTTTCGGCGCCCAAACCGACAGCTATGCTTGCCACCAAGCGGCAGGCTCCGTGATCTTGAACGTGTCATCGACATAGAAAAAATGATTACTTAGACGGCCCATGTCCTGTCTGTAGGGGCGAAACGCCACCCAGCTCAGAAGGTTCTGAGCTTATGTTCATCGTTTGAGTTTCCACGTACGTATATGCAACCACCTAAGTATTCTGAAACTAACAGCTCTGGAACATAGTGTGTATCTGAGCTCGAGCATCTCGGGGCGAGAACCTGGTGAGGGGACAAGAACGGGGTGATAATTTGGACTGGTCACACACGAGCCACCAATCAAATTGAGATGTAGACGGAGATTCGTGTTTCTAGTGACTGTTGTTGCTGTTCTTGTTGTTGTCTCATTGTGCACTTGGCCCAATCGATCCATCCTGTATAACATATCAATTCCATTGGGTCCCTTGTGCACTGAATCTCCCACCGCACAAACATTGATCGCTGGCCGCATAAGAACAACCACTTCCCCCCCCCCCGGGCCAAACCGTACTACCTTTTGTTTACGCCTTTCTACGATGGCAAGATGGATCAGCCCAAACGAATAATTCTCCGCCTGCAAGAGGTGGACCTCGACGAAGCTGACCTCTACGAACCAGTTCGCCTCTACCTGGAAAAGAACGGTCGCTCAGTTGAGGAACTTGACGCTGGCCGCCATTTCGTCCACATCCAACCCCCAAACCCTGATATACCGCAAGTCGACCCCAAATTACATGTTGTGATTGATCTTGAGGCAAGCAAACACTCGGGCAAGCTCGGTCCTGATTTCCCTCATGAGGTATACCGTATCCGCCGTGTTGATGGCAAGTTGTGCGTTGTTCTCTCCCTGGCGTACCATCTCAGGAGACTTTTCCTCTTGATCTAATTGCTGGCCTAGAGTGATGTTTGGTTTCAGGGACGGGGCCTGGTACCAGAACTTTGTTCGTAAGCTGCGGTCAATTATAGATGACGTGTATCCATGGGGGAAAACAAAACGCGATCTCAGGGCCTCAGGTGGCACAGGTGCACAGGCCCTCGAGAGCTGAAGTGACACGCAATTAGCGCAAAGGAGGCCTCGGAAAGCTATGCTTGGCTTGACGCCTCATAAGACTGAGTCATTCTATAGGTGCTTCGTGGTTGGGTGTTTTGATGTTGAAGTCAACTAGTCCAGTCAACCAACAAGGATCCACCCGGCGAGATGTGCTTGTGTTTCAGACCCTGTCCGACGAAGGATTATTGACAGTTATCTAGTGGGAACCTTTCCTGTGAAAAAAGCCCTTCAATGAGAGCCCAGTGTATTCCTGTTCGTTACTTCCTGTATCTATACATGTTGACACCTAAACCTTGCCCAAGCCGCCACTCCAGTGTATCAGCAAGATATCGCCGTTGAATTAAGGCTATCAAGATAAGAAGGAAACACAGACTAAAGATTGCTAAGGTGGGAACATCAGCAAAAGAAAAGAAAAAATACCTGAAGGTTGCTAAATTTCTTCCGCATCAATATCGTATGCCAAATGCTTCTCTCCCCATCCCCACTTCTCCAGCCCTAAAGCCCAAGAAGCCCAAAATGCCATACCGTACATAATTTCCTTAGACCACAAGCCCCACGGCCCAGTCGTCTTCCGAACGCCCGCATTCCGGGCAGCGAGGTTATACATCTCGTCCACTCGGGGTCTCCTGACCTCGTCGAATTTCTTGTATACCTCTACCAAAGGTCGATTTGGGTCCTGCAGTAAGCGAGCAAGCAGGAAGGTATCTTCCAGCGCCATAGAGACGCCCTGTCCTGCATGGGGCTGCATTGCATGCGCCGCATCACCAAGAAGTACACACCGACCCTTATACCAAGCTCCACCAAGCGGTAGTCGGTAAATCGGGTAGAACTTCATCACGTCGGTTTTATCAAGAAGTTCTCTGAGTAGATCCCCCCAGTCCCCATGCACCTTTTCCAAGATCTGATGCATATTCCATTTAAACTCATTCACATCTTTCTGCTGATACACCTCCCACCCATCTCGACTATCTCTGGCATCCGGCAACGGCACCTCCTGCGACAAGCCCCAGGCCACCTCATCTCCCGCTGCCGTGGCGAGCATTGTCATCACCATCCCTTTCTCCGTCAACGTGACATCAATCCCCGAAACGTGTACCGCAGGAGAGAAAGACAACTTCGACGCGGGGACAAGTGACGACAATCCCGAAAGCCCAGAGTATTCCGGCCTCTGGCCGGGATCGACATACAGACGGCGCACACAGGAATGAATACCATCGCATGCGATCAGCATGTCCGCTTTGACAACACTGCCGTCTGAAAACGTCACGGTCACGCCCGAGCCACCATTGTCGTCAATGGCAGTGAGTCGTTTGTTGAACGAGATGGGGATTTGGGCTTTGTACACCGCATCCAGAAGCACATCCACGAGATCCGTTCGCTTTATCCGGAGATACCCAAACCCAGTATGCGTGCGTGCATAGCCGACCAGGTCCGGCTGCTCACCCACTATCCTGCCTTGTACGGAATGCACCACCAACTTGCTTCGGCTGCTGCCTCGCGCGTGGAGAGCTTCGTAGACACCCAGACGGGAGAATAGTCGCAGACCATTGGGCATGATGCCGATTGCACCACCCAGAGTGGTCGGCTTAGACCGGAGTTCATAGATGTGGCATTTGATGTTTGTGGTTTGTTGGAGACGGAGCGCAGTCGAGAGACCTGCTGGACCTCCTCCAATAATGATTGCCTGAGACGGTTAGGAGAGTGGTAATCAAGGTATAAAATGCAAACCTACCTTTCGATACTCGGACATTCTTTAGAGAGTATGTGTTTATCTTAGTCGTTGCACTGATCGAGTGTTCATCCTGTTCGTCCGTGGGTGGCTTTAATACTTCGAAGCTGCGGAACTTCCGCGGGCATGTCCGCGGCATGAATTACTATATATGGTTAGTACATCCGCAGAGCTATCAGTGCCCCGATCGTCATCTCACGAAGCGTACGTACGACTGACAGCAATGCCACAAATCCCATGCCTAAACAGCAGGTACAGATCCTCTAAGATACATTCTAGACACAGCCACCTACTCTATAAGCAGTGCTCTGTGACTAATGTCGATCTATCCAATGGACGAACCCTGTCCGCTATCAGGTTGAGCTATTTCTAGCCACTGAGGGCGATTATAGCATTTACTCTACTCTGTACCTGCACAGAAACCCTAACTCGAAATGGATTCAGGACTTGATTAAAACTGATCATGGAGGGCCTGACAGTTCAGTTCTTCTCCCCTTCCAGTCACAATGAATGAAGTATATATAGATGGCAAGAAGGTTCAACAACGGTACTAGTGCCCAAGGCATGTTTCTTTCGGAAACGTCATCACTAGTGGTTGATACCAGCCATGATATAGAAGAAAAAAAAAACACTTTATACTTTGCGCTGGACTTATTTACAGATGAGGTTAAGCTCATCCACTTGTTTTCCGGTGCTCTCAGCTACATTTAGACGTGGTCTTGCTGGTTATGAGACGATTTGCTCCAGGAAGGTTCCCGTTTCTGTTGCAATTATCCATGTCTGAATTACCGATCTTGCTGCACCATCAACACTGTGAGGAATAAGCCTTTCTTAACGTCAGCGTCTAGCCCGATCGAGTTTTCCTGGTTCCCGCGGACGACCGGCAAACTCATGGAGTTGACGTTGAGTGTTGAGGTTGCCGACTTGGCTCAATTGGAGAGAGGGCGTTTTGTTCCACGTCTACAAGAATCAATTTGACATAATTTTCTAGACATATGTTCAATATATCCTTTAAAAAAAGAAAAAAAAAAAAAAAAAAAAAAAAAAAAAAAATCTCCTGCAATAGCATGAGGTCGCGCCGATCCCAATGACAGTTCTAGAGAAGAGATGCTAACCCCAAGCTAGTCCTGGATAGGCAATGTGGCCTCAGGAACGGAGTCCTCCGCACCACTCAACCGGCACTTGGGCCTTTCCCTGGGCCAGTAAAATGCCCTCCCAATCCCCATTAGCTTCGTAAACCCCCGTTAATTAGTGTTTAGTGCTCTCATCGGAGTCATACCAAATCATATTGGACTGGTTGGGCTGGGAGAAAATTCTGTTTTCTTCTCAACGGCCATCGAGAAAAAAATTCTTGTCCTCGGAATGTTCCTAGTCAAGTTCTAGCGAGACGTCGACTATCCAAGATGATTCAAGTGCCGAGCGCGATGGAGGGGCGCCCCTCATCTCTAGTAGTCCCAACATTAGACAAGGATGCCGCGTTGGAGGTGGTAAGCGACGAGGCGCAGGAGATGGACCCGGCAGTAGAGAGACGTGTGTTGCGCAAGATCGATCTATTCTTCATGCCTGCGATGTTGATTGGTGAGCGTCTAAGATGGCCTGACTTGCGTATATTTGTTAACGAGATCCAGGATATGGATTTGTATACTGGGACAAAGTCAGTGGTAATCAGCTCTATAGTCCAACCAGGGCCCCAAGCTGACTGATTCAGGCTATCCTGGGGAGTGCAACTTTGTTTGGTATGACAACTGACCTGCAACTCCTTGTCATCGATCATACCACATCGCCTCCGTCCAAGGACACATCGCGACTCAGCTGGGCGACCTCCATATTTTATTTTGGAATGTTGGCTGGTTTGTACCCGATGACGTTTATCCTGCAGCGCTTCAAAACACAATATGTATTTGGCCCTATTGTGATGATGTGGGCCATTACCTGCGCCGCCACTGCGGGCGTAAAGACCTGGCAGGGCTTGTTTGTGCAGCGATTCTTCTTAGGTGCGCTTCTTCCCGTGTTATACTTAACCCTCATCATCCTTTGTCTAGCAGTCGAATATCTCTGACAGGGATCCAGGTTTTGTTGAGAGCGTAGTACCCACCGGCTTCATGACTATCGTGAGTAGCTACTACACGCAGAAGGAGCAAGCGATGCGTCAAGCGTGGTGGTTCTCCGGTACTGGGTGGTTCACCATCATTGGCGGTGCCCTGAACTACGGTTTCGGGCAGATCAGCTCAGGCGCACTCAAACGTTGGCAATACATTTATATCTTTGCCGGTGCGCTGACATTCTTATTTGGGATATGGTGCTGGATTATGCCCAACTCGCCGGTCTCCGCATGGTTCCTGACCCCAGAGGAGCGAGTGGTCGCAGTGGAGCGACTGCGGAAAGGACAGACGGGTGTGCGATGCCAGAAGATTAAATGGGACCAGATCAAAGAGTCGTTCTTGGACCCGAAGCTGTACCTGGTTGCGATAATGATGGCTTCCGCGTAAGTATCGTCCATCCCCCGTTTGATGAGTTCGTTCTCACCTATCGCTAGATATACGATCAACGGCGCCATTTCTGGGTTTGGTCCCCTCATCGTATCAACGTTTGGCTACGACACCCTGGATTCAATCCTGTTCCAATTCCCCGTGGGTGGCATCTGCCTCATCTTCATCCCACTCTGCGGCTACATCTCGTCACGCATCCCAAACACACGTATTCCCATGTTGATTACCTGCTGTCTTCCTGTGATCGCTGGATGTGTCATCATATGGAAGTCGGAATGGGGATACCAACCCGCGGCTCCTGTGGTGGGCTACGCCTTGACGGGCTTCTTCGGACCGGTTGTCAGTCTCATCATTACCCTTGGGGCCAGCAATGTGGCGGGAGCTACGAAGAAAACCATCATGGCCGCCACGGTGTTTGTCGCTTACACCGTCGGCAACATCATCGGACCACAACTTGTGAATAGCAAGACCGTGGGCCAGCATTACCCGGAGCTGTGGACCGGCATGGTGATCTGCTATTGCATCACCATCGCTGCTGCCGTGGCACTGTATCTAGTCCTGTGGAGGGAGAACCGGCGCCGGGACCAGATGGACGTCGATGAGAGCCAACGGGATAAGCTGGCGTTCCACGATCTGACGGACAAGCAGAACCCCTTCTTCAGATATGTGCTATGATTGCACCGGCAGATATGAAAAAAAAAAAAAAATTAGAATAGCATTCAAATATAAGTAAAACGTAGGTATATCACTCAAACGGGTATACGCGGGAGTTTTCCCCGTCCTAACATACGCAACACAAAGTAGTTATATCAAGTCTCCGACTCCTCCCAAAGATGGTTCTGAAAGCCTGATCCATCATCCCCCGTCACCACCACCCACATCACCTTCTGCGCAATGCGACTCTCTTTCTTCTCCACTCGTTGCAGGCGCTTTTCCCCCTTCTGCATCATCTTCGTAACCTTCTTCTCCCTCTCCTTGACGAGCTTGGCCAGGGTCTTGTCCAGCTTCTTGAGATCCTTCTGCAAGTCATCCTGGATCATGCCCCTGCCCTGCAACGACTCCCCCAGCGGACCGTCCAACCGCTCCCGAGCCCTCTCTCTGGCCGCCTCCTTCGCCCTCTCGACCTCCTCAATCTTCAGATTCAGCTGGCGCTCCGCCTCCTCCGCCTCGCTCATCCACTTCCCGGCCTGCTCCCTCTTCCCCACAATCGAGCTATTCTGCCTCTCCGTCAACCACTTCTCCTGCTTATCCGACGCCTTCTTAATCCAATTCTCCTTGGTCACTGCCCCACCGCCCTGGTCATACACAATAGGACACACAAACTCCCGCAACGCCTCCATCCGTCTCAACTGCGGATCATACCTACCATCTGCCGCACCCTCCAAATCCCCAAACTCCTCATCCCCAGCGGCCGCCCCAACACTCCCCTCCCCCAACTCCAGCACCTCGCCGGGGATACCCACCTCGGCCAGCATAGCCCGAGTCTTAAGCACCTGCACCCGCAGCCCCCGCGGCCGGAATAGCTGTTCGTTAGCTAGACGCATGTACGCCTGCGTCCGCATCTGCGAGACCTTAATGGACCCGTACTCGGCCGCGGCGTGCACCCCCAACGCGGCGATCTGCAGCTGCAGCAGCGGCACGAAACAGGCCACTGCGCTCGTCGTACTGATCGCTTGGATGTAGGGGTTTGCCAACCATACTTCGTTCAACGCGTCCACGAACGCGAGGAAGTCGGTCTGGCTGATGCCCAGTTTCTCCAGAGCGGGCGCGTATGCGCGCGCGAAGGGTCGGTAGATGGACCCGTGGATGGAGTGGGAAGTTTCTGTTTTTTTTTTATTTTTTTTTTTTTGGTTAGTGTCAGTCTTGTTTATGTGTTCTAGTAGAGTAGATTGAAAGAAAGAAAGGGGGGAAGCGTACGGGGTATGACGACTGGTTTTGGGAGGATGGCAGAGGGTCTGAAGGCGGAGTGAGTAGTTTGGTTCTGGACTAGCACGGTAGGTGTATATTCCGGTGGTGGGAGATGGGGTTCATCATGGCCCCGATCTTGATCTTGTTTACAGGCCTCGGCCAGATAGGGGTCTTTGGTGGGGGGTTTTTCCTCAGTGGGGGTCTGAGAGGGCTGCGATGGCAGGTGTGGTGTGTTTGCTGGGTCCATTGTGCTGCAGGCGGAGATTGTATAGGGTATCCTTAGTTATTTACGAGGCCATTATAGAGGGCGAGTTGCTGTTCTAGGTTGTATAGAAGGGAGTTGGTTCTGGTGTTGGGGTTTTATGTGGAGTTGCTGCCTCAGGGGGCATTTTATTAAGCGAGTGGGCCAATCACCGGGGACCGTTTATCCCGATGGCAAGTGAATCTCTTGACATTGACTACCTTGCCCTAGGTGCATGTAGCCAAAGAATGCTCTTTGAGAGGGATATGTTGCTGTAGAAAGGCCGTTACCGAGTGTATGATATTACCAACTGGGCAATCTTCCTGGCCTACAGCATTAGCTGAATGGAATAAAGACATTCCAAATTACAGCAGTAAACCCAAATTCACCGTGTAATCCAGGTAGCAGTGTGAGTATGTGACAAAGAGGAAATTAATGAAATGAGTTAATTACTTTTGGTTTCCAAGGTGGAGGACTACTAAAGAGTACCAGGTCTACTATTATAATTTTTAAAAGCTGCCCTCCATGTACCTTTACCTTGATGGCCCTCTTCTCCCGTCATTATCCTAAAACAGCCCTATGTTCGCCGTAAAGAGTGTATAACACACTGGTGGCAGGGTTTTGTCTGACAAGCCCTAGTTATGCTTATCACAGTAAGATAACCCTAGCTACCGCTATCGACACACCAAGAAATGTGTTTCGCTGCAAACTGATGTCTGGACACCTTTCTGGTCGAGTGGAAAAGTTCAACAGTAGTCATTTAGATATGCAGTATGGTGCAAGGCAGTACATGTCACCTTTAACCTCCTCCTTCAGTCATCTTCGACACAGAGAAAGAAGCATTGGGGGGCATATCAGAAGAGAAGAAAGGGCTAAGACATTTACTCAATGATGGAGGTAACAACACCATAACCGAATGTCTTCCCCTCTTCACGGATGGCAATGCGCATGCGTGTTTCTATCGCAACCGGCGTGGTCAGTTGAACCGTGATGCAGAGGTGATCACCCGCCATCACCATTTGTACGCCCTCCGGCAACGCGATCGAACCCGTCACCTCCATCCGGTGGACGAAGAACTGCGCCTGGTGGTGGTTGAAGATTGTTGTTTTGCGGCCGCCCTCTTCCTGGCTCAGCAGGTACACTTCCGCAGTGAAATCCGTGTACATCCAGATCTGGCCCGGGATGCCCAGCACTTGACCACGCTGCACATCCCCCCTCTTGATGCCACGCAGCAGGATACCCACATTCTCCCCTGCCTCGCCGTATTCCAGCTGTTTGCGGAAGATCTCTACCCCTGTGCATATCGTCCGGACTTGCGCGCCGAGGCCCACGATATCAACTTCGTCGCCGACCCGGACCACGCCACGCTCCACACAGCCCGTGACTACTGTACCGCGACCCGAGACCGGCATCACATCTTCCACCGGCATCAAGAACGGGCCATCCACTGCACGCACCGATACCGGGATCCACCGTTCCATCGCCCGCAGCAAGTCTACGATGGCGGGCTTGCCCAGCCTTTCATCATCGGAGCCCTCCAGCGCCTTGAGCGCCGAGCCCCTGATGATCGGCGTCTCGTCACCCAGGAAGCCGTACTGGCTCAGCATGTCGCGCATTTCCATTTCCACCAGACCGAGGGCCTCCTCGTCATCTACCACGTCACACTTGTTCAGGAATCCCACGATGCAGGGAATGCCCACTTGCCGCGCCAATGCGATCTGGTCGCGCGTGCCCGGCTTCGGCCCGTCCTCGGCTGACACAACCAGGATCAAGGCGTCCATCTTCATCCCGTCGCAGAGCATGTATTTGATGTAATCGGGCTGGGAAGTCCAGTCAACATGCCTATATTGGCGAGCCTCGGTCGCGTACTCACAGACGCTAGAGAGGTCCGTGCCATAGACAGCCTCCTGGGGCTCGTTATCAGCTCGGTTATAGGTCCCGCCAGTCAAGGCGATTGTGGTGGTGATGGCAGCGGTCAGGGTCGTCTTGCCATGGTCAACATGGCCAATTATGCCGATGTTAATATGGGGCTTGTCAGGAGAGGCCATGTTCTCCAGTATGTAATACCGTCTGTATAGTAGCAGTAGGCTTTGGTTTTAGGGGATCAAAGAGATG
>ML736195.1:151972-214447 GCA_009193595.1 Aspergillus bertholletiae
GGGGGGGGGGGGGAGAACACGGAGCCATCTCTCTCACCTTGAGCTTTTTTAGCTTACACGCCCGACAGGCGGTGGTTTTGTGTTTCCGTCCCCGGACCACATCGTCGCTGGAGCTGGTTCGTCTCGAGGGTTGACCGGGGGCGGGGGCAAGAGGACGAGGCGAGGACGACGATGACTTCGAATCGGACATATAGAGAAATGGCGCGGGCCGAGGGATCGGGGGTCGGAATTGCGCAACAAAATGGCAGACGACAGAGGCATGAAGGGTGGCGATTAGCTCTATATGAACGAGTCCCAAGGCTGGTTCAAGTACGGAGGGTTGTAGGAGCGACAGTAGCCCCGAATTGGTACAGACGCATCTTAAGAAATGAAGATTGCGCCGAACGATTCTGGAAATCTTGTTTTCAGACACCTCCGTGGCCCCACGACGACAGCTGCTGCTTTCTTTCTTTCTCCTCCTCCTGCAGATCCCCGAATCTCCACTCGTCCTCGGCAGTATCAGCCGCCCAATCAGGTCCCGTGACCGGTACCACTCTTGGCCCTAGCGTCGATACTAGTTGCCCAAAAATCTTCAACTGAAAAATGGTAGAAAAACCCTCATGATAGGTTCGAATGAACCATGGAAGTCAATCCTGTCTTGTTCTTTCTTTCTTTCTTTCTTTTTTTTGTTTCTTCTGTCCTTTTTTTTTTTTTTTTTTTTTTTTTTTTTTAATGTGTCTAAGGTGTTTCCTATAGTTTGGAAGGCGTAGCTTGTCCGAGCATTCGCCATGCCCTAACTTAGCATTGAGAAGAACTCCCGCAGTCTAGAAGCGTCAAGCAACATGACCACTCCTTCGTTTCCAATTTTGTAATTCCCTGGCCTCCCCGGTGGTATTTTTATTTTTACATTATTTATTATTTATTAATCTTTTTTTTATTTTATTTTTTTTTCCTGTACCTTAAACGACGGGGGAGCCCCTACAGGGATGGAAACCAAGTGACTGGGAACCAACACCACCCCACCGTTCCCATGTCTCACGTGGGGGAATGAATCAATTCGCCATTCTAGAATTCCACCAGACCCACGGTGAAGGAGAGGTTTCCCGTCACCTTTGCCACCACTTGTTGTCATCATGGGGACACCTCACCACCATGACCTTCCCGGCATGGGATGATCATGGTAAACGACATCAATGTGTCTCTCTCGTCGGCCCACGTCAAACAAAATAAAATAATAGGATTCCAGACACTCTCTCCAGGCACAAATGGGTAATGTTTGCCGATGCCACCGATGTTAACCTCTCATTGGGTGATCAACTCCGCCCCCGACTTTTGTTCTCAACTGATCAGGCTTGTCATGCGGGTAGCAGAAAAGAATCTAGATTGTGAGACTACCCGGCCAACCGGACTCTTGACTATTGTTTTTTAGTGCCATTTCTTTGTCTATCCTCGTTCCATGACTTGTCATCGCCAAGATCCTTGCGGGAATTGTCCGACGCCAATGAGAGAGATGCCCCATATCAGGGATCACGGACATGAAGCTTCTCCCGGCCAACAGAAACTCCCCCCCAGACGCCTGTCTTGGTTACAGATCTGGAAAATTGTAATCAGTGGCCAATGACGGGAGGCATATGCAGGTAGCATTTAGCAGTTCTGCATCCCGATCCTCATTGATCTTCGCGCTAAGATCATATGGTGTCCGGAGCATGAAGCCCAAGAAGTACTTAGGGTAACTGCAGGATGATCCCAATCCCAACGTTATCCCTACTGCCATGCTGCTGTCGAACCCATAGATGCAGACAACACCATCGAGACACGCTAGACTTGACGAAAAAGATCGCCTCACAGATATCACGCCCTCGAGACTTGACACTTGAGGACGATCTTAGCCTCGGTTATTGTCTGGTTAACCCTATTTTCTTTGTCACGGGCATCCACAATAGAAACATCTTTCATTCATCTAGACAAACCCGACGCGCGTCTTGTGGTGCCCCAAGTGTCCAACCCTAACTTGGAGCCGCCATTACCGCTCTTATCCCCCAGAAGTAAACAGAGTAAGCAGATCAATGTCTACGATGAAAAGAAAACCTTATCGCCTGGGTCATAACGTGCATCCATGCTCGCTGGTCCTTAGTAGCAGACAATTAGAAGCGTGTTCCGCCACATCTTTACATCCTACTGGAGCGCTAGCGTTTGATGTTTCATAACGCCAGACGGTCTGAGGTTGTGACTGGTTCCGTCTCAGCGGACATCGTCCAGTGACATACTGAGGAGGATCTCCAGGTTTGATCCCAGTGGCAAGGGATGGCGATACCAGGTGTAAGCCGCTCCGATCCTACACAATTTAGTCCTGAATCGCAAGCAGCTGTATACCTCGAGCCAAGTGCCGTCATGGATGACACAATACTAGCGGTGGCCATTTCGCCATCATCCGTAATTATGCAGGATTCATCGCTCTACTCGGTACAGGTCACTCCCTAGCCAGTCCCACACCATAGGTACCGCCCCAAGGGGTTTCACCCCATCTGGCCACAGGGCGATTGTCTGCAGTCCCACTCATCGCACACCAGTTCACACCACATCGTTAGACCACATCTTCTCCCTGCATTCTAGCTCCCAATATCATCGTCAGGCAACTGGCGTATGTATACCATACCAGCAAGGAAACTCTAACCCCGACTCGCTTTCCTTCAAGCCGTCGGGATTGCCCAGCTGGCCAATAATCTTCCTCTCGGGAGGAGGGTTTCGCGTTGTGGAAACTCAACCACCGACTCGAGTTCGATACATATACTTGAGTCTGCAGGATGCCACGAACATTCTACAAGATACCTTCTACACTATAGAGTTTCGTCAACAAAGAATGTCTCCTTCCCAGGTCGTAGTTAATAACATCATCGCGGTGCCCGATCGCAAGTAGGGAAGTTACATTACTATATCCACGCCGGCCTTGACCGGCCTTGCTGGCCTGCATGCAGGAAAAGTTGCTAACTAAAACTGTGGATACGACGATTGGCACCTCATCCTCACCTGACTTTCCCTTTTTGGGCATTGCTAAAGGGATTATTTTCCGAGGGCCACCGTCCATTCCCAACTGGTGGATCAATGGCGCCGCCTTTTTTTTATTACGCCATATTTTTTCTTCTCCCCCACTAACTCCACCACCAGTTATGGAAACCAGGTGCTCCTTGCGCAGCCTTGCACCGCAAGGGAGTGGATCTTTTGTTCCATGCTCCTGCGAAGCCTCATTTTGGGGGTCATCGGATACGGGACGAATGACGCTGCCTAGCCTCAGAGAAGGGCAACCCAGCCGTTTGCTAGGCAAGGGAAGGCCTTTGTTTATGGTGAGCAAACGATGCAGGATGGCGGATTCGCCTGATCTCCTACCGAAAACAGTCGGTATGCAATAATAACATCCGTGATTCCGAAGAATCAAGCGTAAACTTTTACTAGATAAAGAATCTGCATATGCATGGTGCGCCATTCAACATCTATCTATCTCATCATCTCTTTGTTCTCCATCCACTCCAATGGTACCGCCTGGCCGAGAAGACCCATCCCCCATGCCCTTAACCGGCTCCCCTTAACATGGGTCAAAGCTCTTCACGGCGGAAGAGACGAACAAATCGCCCTCGATGGCAGTGCTGCCACATTGCTGCGGTCAAAGCGTCGAGTAGGAAAAGGATAGCTGCATGACGGCGCAGTTGCATTGGGCCGCAACCGCAGGCCCAGGAAGGAAGCTCAGACCAGGACAGGCGAACCCCTGCATAATCGGAGCTGGACCTTCCGAGCGCCGTGAATTTCCGCTAGTGTTGCCACCAATCCAGGCCATCAGATTCAAATCCCGAATCCCCTTCCCTTTTCGGCAGATGCCGGTACGTCGAGTGGGTTTTGAGAGCCGCCAATGTTGGTATCCTGATGGGAGGTATGATGTCCACATTTGGACTCGGAGAGGACCCTGAGTTGCCGGACAGCGAAACTTTTCTCTCACGTCACCCAGAGGTTACCTTTAACTTCGATTTTAGCCTGGAGTTCATGCCACGGTTCTAGTGGAGTCCCTTCCGCTGCCAATCACGGGGAGTTACCGAGGCTGTCGCTCCATCTGGTTAGCCTTGAGCGGTGAGTCTCGCCTGCCGGGTCCTACCGCCTGCATGTCTTCAGGGCTAAGACCTAAATTTACCGCCTACCGGGTTGGGATTATTGCCGCAATGCCTGGGTTCCGCCAGGGTTGGATACATGTACGATTACATCGTCCATACATCCTCTCTCTCCGGAGCCTCTCTGGTTGGTCTTTCACCCATTGAGCCACCAATTGCAACTCTCTTCTTCCCTTATTCGCAGGGGTTCCATTTGTTCTGCCTCCGAGTCGACTCCAATTGACCATTCCCCTCCGCCCCCGCCCCAGCACCAACTTCCTCCGGCCGCAGACCACCCTCCTACCCAATTACCTAGCCTGGTAGTCTTTCTCGGACGGCCACGATGCGAACGCACGACGAATTCCTCGCTGACCAAAATGAGCCCGAACAGCCCACCAAAAGAAACAAGGTTACCCATCCCGCGAACCGCATCTGCTATGACTGGATGGTCGTGTCTGGAAACTGTCACTATGCTAGGGATCGCGCCGTATTCACGACCTACCGTTCCGTCGACCTGCGCCTGAAAAACAACATCTTCAATCCCACCGACGAGCTGCACGTGGCAGGGGTGGGCACCGTCCATCTCACCGTGTGCCGGAGCCCACAGGACCCGTCGTCGCATGTCATCGTGCTGGAGGACGTGCTCCATATCCCCGAGGCCGTGTGCAATGGATTCAATCCGCTGCTGTTCGGGAGCAGCATGTCCTGCAACGCGGATTACTGGGAGGGGGCGGACCGGGGTGGACAGCCCGTGTGGTTTAGCTTGCCGTTTGCGGGACACACGAGGCTGGTTTTGGCGGGGGATCCGAAGGGTGAGTCTGACTTGATTGAAGGGAGGTATTACACGCTGAGCTTGTATATTACGCCGGAGGAGAAGCGGGAGTTAACGGCTGGGGTCAATGGCTTGGCACTGTGATATCTGTTTCTGGGTTGGGTAAATTGATTTTTGTATACTTGTTTTGGGTGGGGAGGCTGGTTTCGGGTTAATGTATTTATGGCATTGTATATTACGAGTCAAGATTCAATGAGAATATTTATAGGATCTATCAGGCGATAGTAGCAGTTCCTCATGAAGAGTTTCTGGCACATAGATTGAAATTGCTCTTGATAACACCTACAACAAAGGAACGCATCCTCGTTACGCCCTAAAGCCAGAGCCATTCTTTGTCAGAACGATAGTCCATTGACCTAGTACAACTGAAACATTCCTTTTTATTTAGTATTTATTTACATTGTCCTCTACATTCAATGACAAATGGATTTGTGCTTGTGCATACATACATTGGTGATATTATTATTGGTTCACCAGTATACAAAGGCTATGGAGAGCATTTGTCCTTAGTATTTGGCATTTCCAACAAGACTTGAATATTAAGCCTCCGGGATCCTTTTACTTGAGGGTGAGATATTTGGAATCATCCGACAGTCTCTGCAAGTTTTTTTTTTTTTCTTCCGGAGAAGTACTGTATATAATATGTGAGGGGACAAAACAATATTGATTTGTCAAGATGTTGCAAGGAACGCTTTGAGGGTGATCTGTCCTGAGTCCTACATTGGGTTGATAATATGACTTTTTATTTGATAAGAAGGGGCAGAAGAAGGTAGCTTGGCTCAATATAGGGCTCATCCAACAGGTTAATAGAATCTTGATTGATTGATTGATAGGGCTCATCCTTTGGCTTTGTATAGTCGCACTCATAGAGAGTGGGAAAGTAAAGATGATATCACTCTTCCGCCTTTTGATATTGCTTTTTCCTGTTACTGGCAAGCTGGTCGTGTATCTTGATATGGCATTTCCCCATATTATGAAGAGCCTTTTTATCTGGCCATATAAGGGGTCATGGACCAGAAACAGGCAGTGATAATTGGGCAAGAAACAGGGGAAATAGTAGGAAAGAAAAAGCCAATTATGGAAGGTCTATTAAATGGGAATGATCATCTAGCTCCTAGGGATATGGCAGCCATGATGCAGTTGTATTATCTTGCAATCTGCACTGCCTCTTCTACCAACTCTTAGCTTTCTAGAGTTCTCATAGTCTAGAAAGATTGCTACATCACTGGCTATCCTGTACGCATGTAGTTTGCCAAAGTAGATTAGAATGTTGGCATACGCGATACCGAAGCAATAGAAGGCAGGTCATCTTCCTATACGGGTCATCGCTACGGCCAAAAGGCCGAATCATGATATATATACAAGCTCAACCCGCCCAAGCATCAGTTCTCCAGAGGAAAGCTGCGCCAATCACCCCGCGAGACGCTTTCGAATTCCACCCCAACGTGCGCCGCGCCAACCGTCTTCGGCCAAACGCTCTGAAAAACCGCCTTCCAGGGTCCCAGAAAGTCCGGCCTGAGATGAGCTTCCCCACACGGGCACGATCCTGTGCGGGTCGCGATCACTTCATGGCGACGATCATCGCGTGAATTCCGCTGGATGAGCCACTCGCAAGGGAACGTATGGGCCAGCTGGCTGAACGTGAGATGCGATTCAAATCCGCTGCATTGCAGCCGAATCGCCATTCTTTCGAGGTGCTGTGCGCCGACGGCTTTAGTCCCCGATATCGTTTTGAAGATCGAGCATGCTAGAGTGGCATCTATGGCGCTGTTTCTGAACAGTCGTTGCACATGTCCGTTGCGGCTGCGGTAGAATCCCCCCAGGTCTGGGACGGTGAACTCGTTACCGAACTCGTCGAAGGATGCCTCGCTGGGCGGTTTGGAGGTGACGGTGAGGGCAGAGTTGATGTTGCGACGGGGCTCGCGGCGGAATTCATGATCGAACTCGGTTCGGGATGGGGCGGCCACAATCTCTTGACTTCCGCCGAGGGATGCATCGGATACGTCCAGGTGCAAGTGTAGGTATTTAAGACGCGGGATGGTTCCTAGGGCCCTGTATAGAGCAGCTTCGGTAGCGTCGCCCTGGGACCGTGGGATCATGAGATGTAGGCTTTCCAGGAGCGGGCAATGTCTGCCGATCTGCAGGATATCATGCCCCGTTAAGCATTGGCTGGGCTCTGAACCTGCGAGATCAAGCTTGCGCAAGCAGCAGCCATGTTGACTCACAAGCGGGGCTATAGGTGCCAGCGAGTGCCATCCATCCAAGTATAGCTCCTGCAGTGGCGGGAGGCTCTGTATAAATTGCACGGCCGCCTCGTAGAACGCTGGGCGAGGAGCGCCCTCTTCGAGAAAAGTCGGGGCTTTGAGCTGCAGGTAGAGGACTTTTAGTGTGGGGAACCGGAGACGCCCGGACCAGACAGCGAGTGCTGTCGGCGTCGCCAGGGAACACAGCTCGAGGGTTTCTAGTTCGGAGAAGTTGGTGTGCTTCCCCCATTCAGTGAGCATGGCAGCTGTCAGAGGTACCTGGTCAATGATTCGCAAGAGTTTAAGCGACGCGGGTGGCAAGGAGTTATCATCCTTTTTTTTCTTCTTGGGCTTTGGTATAGGGCTAGCTAGAGGGGCATCTGGGAATTCTGTTGAGGGCCCGCGATAGGTGATCTGCAACTCCTTCACATTTGGGGCTGACTTTACCAGACGCTGGATAGTCTTCATTTGATAGCAAGGACTGTTGTCATAGCTACGTACACCTGTTTCATTATATTGCAGCATGATACTATGTACGGATGATGAGGACATCAACCTGTGCTCCGGGGAACCTCTTGTGAGTGCCTCCACACCATGCAAGGAGAATGTCTGGAGATGTAGCCTCGACCTTGGCGCGTAGTCACGAAGAGCTTCAAGAAGACAGACGGGGAACGGACCGCCGCACCTGAAGAACAGATCTGTCAGCGCAGGTAACTGTTGAATCAGCTCTGCCACGGGTTCCCATGCATGTCTCTGTCTGTGTCTTGCCTCGCTGTCTTGGCTGTGGGTGTTCGGGCACCATGGCGTGTCTTGCAAGCTTGCAGACTCCGCAGACTCGTGTAGCTCATCTAGAACCGTGCGCCTCAGATCGGTCAGCTTCGACGGACGCCAATCTAACTGCGCTTTGCAAGGGGCATCCGCCTCGCAGAGAGAAGGGCTGTCTTCGATGATAAGCCGGCGGGCATAGCGGAGGCTGCTGGTCTCGCGGAGCCCTGTCATGATGCTCTCAGTCGACTTCGTCAGGGTATAATGTCTGCATACCTTGATCGCGATATCACGGCAGATGATGGACCGGGCTGCTATGCTCGCATGACTATAGAACCATCTGCTGACCAATTTGAGGGCGTCGAGGCTCGAGGGTTCGTCGGTAGCTATAAGGGCAAGTATAAGGCTGAGCAGCTCCGACGGCAAGCGCCGGAAAGGTGGACAATGCGCCGAGTCCATTCTGCTGATCTTGTGAAAAAGATTTCCATCTGGACTGGCAGTTAGAGCACAGAGCCCCGTATATAACTAAGAGCAGCCTTGTCAAATTCTCGGAACAGCGCGAGGGGAGGTCCTGCTCGAGACGCATATCTCCGAACCGGCGGGACGTCCACCAGACGGAATTTGATAACGCCCAAAGAAATTCCGCTTTGAATTGCGGAACAAAAGTACGCACGACGCGGACTTTCTCATGGAAGAGAGATCGAAACAAAGAAACCATCTTCAGGTGTGAATATCCTGTGTCACTGTGAAATGAGGCTGTCGTCGCTACCTTGTTAACCCATTGGCCGGCACTTGCCCTGCGGCCTGACAATTCCTTGGTATATTCCACGCCATCCTGTAGGAATCTTCCCTCCAGGAACATTAACCCGCCAGTACCAGCAGCAGCATCAGCCTGCACACCACCCCCCATAGATTCCACAGTTGCGCATGTTTTGACAGCTTCCCTCGAGCCCACTCCTGCCCATCCCATACTGAAAATAGGCCCCAGGGACGGTGGCGCAGGAGTCATAAGTGTTTGAGCTGAAGCATCGACACTATCCTGCAGAGTCATCGGTCCACAACACTTGGCAGACAAAGAGCTACATGGGAATAAAGGAATTCTGGCTACTTTGAACCCCTATGACAAATGCTCCCGATTATTCCAAATCAGTAGGCTCCTGAGAAGCCCATATATCAGTGTGCTCTACTCTGTCTAAGCTTTGTTTGTAGTATATTTTTAATCTGCTTAGCTCTTTAGATTGCTAGATGTCCCGTGTTTACTTGACGTGTTGCAGTGTGTGCAGTGTGCTGTACTGTCATAGAATAGACACCGGTGTTGGCATTCAGGATGGTTGAGGGGAGTTCGTTTGTGGTATCTGTTTCTCTCTCACTTTTCCAGTTCTTTTTGAATATTGACTTATTGGTTCAGGAAGGAAAAACAATGTATATGAGAGATTCTCATTAGGGCTAAAGTGCAGCAGGGGAACAGACAGTGGACGGATACTGTCGAGAGAATATTTATATGCGAACTGCAGGAGAGCAACGGGCATTTTTATTTATAATGAAACCTTCTCATTATAAAGCATACTATTTCAATCCACAGACTCCGCGGTGATCCACTCTAAGTTCTCATCGCGTCAAATCACACTCCCCTCTAGCACGCAATCCACCGTATAATGATGAAACCCTAGCTAACTATAGGTATATCTCCACATTATCTCCAACTTTACAGATATTCTAAGCTATTGACCAACCGATACCTTTCTGAATACTGAGCCTATAGATGGTAGATGATAGTAGTAGTAGAACATAGAATATCACGTCTCAAGCGGACTCAATGGCGAATCCACCCCTGCATAGGACTTCAACTGACAGCACCGGTTAGGATTAAATCTCCTGGTTACGCGATGCCACTTGCTGATGGCGAGAGATGCGGGGTTGCTTATCGATTCTCATAGCAGGTTCATATGTACTGATGATATATAGATGGGCATGTAGGTTTAGATAAATAACTGGATACAATATATTCACATACACAATCACAGTCTACGCATTAGCCGTCATTCTTTTCTTTTCTTGTCTTTTTTATATAAAAAAAAGAAGAAATAAAATAAAAAGACAAGTAGCAAAATGGGCGACGCCAACACTACTCAACCAGACCATCCGGGCGATGCCAATGGCACGGGTCCCAAGAAACAGATTCTGCTGAATGCATTCGACATGTCCACCGTGGGACACTTATCCCCGGGGCAATGGAAGGTATCGTTACGTGCTGATTCTATTTTCATTGCAGAATGGACTTAGTCGTCAAACGAATAACTAAAAAAAGAGGAAAACTAGAATCCCGCCGACAAATCCGCCACAAAACGCTCCCTCACCTACTGGATCGAGCTGGCCAAGTTGCTCGAGCGCGGTGGCATCAACGCCCTCTTCCTGGCCGATACCTACGGCGGCTACGACACCTACGAGGGCAGCTTGGACGAGTGTATTCGGCGTGCGGCGCAGTGGCCGGTTACGGATCCTACGATTGTATGCCCCCCCTTTCCCTTTCCCCCACTAATCGTTTTGAATTATAGGGAGGGAGGCTATGAGAGGACGGCAGTAGAGGAACTAAAAGATCGGTGCTAATGTGGTCCGATTTAGCCCATTTCGGCCATGGCGGCCGTGACGAAGAATCTCGTGTTCGGCATCACGGCGTCGACGTCATTCGAGCCGCCTTTCTTGCTCGCGAAGCGGTTTTCGACGCTGGATCACCTGACGAATGGACGCATTGGGTGGAATATCGTCACGTCGTGGAAGAAGGCGGCGTTTAAGGCAATTGGGCTGGACACGCCAATTGAGCATGATGAGCGGTATCGGCAGGCAGACGAGTATCTCCGGGTTGTTTATAAGTAGGTTCTTTCCTCCCGTCTCCCGTCTCGTCTGGATTTGCGCGGTGGGTTGCTCTTCAGTGTGAAGGGGAATGGAATATGGGGCGGAAAAATAGGGGACTAAAGGCATGCTAATAAGACTTCACTCAAGACTCTGGGAGGGATCCTGGGCCCCCGATGCCCTGTCCCCGGACCCCGACACCGACACCTATGTTGACCCGGCCAAGGTCCGCCAGATCAACCACCAGGGGAAGTACTTCTCCCTGAACACGCGCCATATCGTCGACCCGTCGCCGCAGCGCACACCCTTCCTGTTCCAGGCGGGGACGTCGGCGGCGGGATCCGCCTTCGCAGCGACGCATGCCGAGGCGATCTTCGTGTCGAGCCATTCTCCCGCCGTACTACGGCCGAAGATCGATCGGATCCGGCAGCTGGCGGCGGAGCAAGGGCGGGATCCGCGGTCGATTAAGTTCTTCGCAACGTTTACGCCGATCATCGGGCGCACGGATGACGAGGCGCAGGCCAAGTACGAGGAACTGCAGAAGTATGCGTCCGTCGTGGGTGGATTGGTGCTGTTCAGCGGGTGGACCGGGGTGGACATCTCGCGGATTCCGCTAGATCAGGACATCACGGCGGCGGATTCATTGGAGGCGCACAAGGTGACGAGTTTGCTGGATGCGTTCACCACGACGAGTGAAGATATCCCCCGATGGACGCCGCGCGTGGTGGCGCAGAAGGCGGCAATTGGGGGCTTGGGGCCGGTGGCCGTTGGGAGTCCGCAGCGGGTCGCGGACGAGTTGGAGCGATGGATTCAGGAGGCCGACTTGGACGGGCTTAATCTGGGGTATGTGACCACGCCGGGGACGTTTGAGGAGGTGGTAGATTTATTGATCCCAGAGCTGCGGCGGCGGGGATTGTATCCTGCCTTGGGGGAGGAGGCCGACGGGCTGACGGCGCGGGAGAAAGTGTACGGGAAAGGACAGCGAGAGTTGCGGACTGATCATCCGGGGAGTCAGTACAAGTACGCGGTTTATCAAGAGGATGCAGCTGTTGCTGAAACGGAGGTGTCATGATGCACAGATATGCTGATAGAGTTGCTTTCGTGTCGTTCGCTCCGAAAGCTTACGATCTCAGGCGTTTGTAGCAAGATTAAGGCCTGACAGCCACAACGCCTTCTCCGTCACCACTGCCGACAGCCATCCCTAACCCTAATTGTCAGCCAGCCATGGCAACAATTCAGTCTAGATGGAGTTCTTTTTTCTTTTTTTTCTTTTCCGTTTTTTTTGGGGTCATTTATTATTATTACTATCGGTATTATTATTTTCCTGTCCAAATCCCTTGTTCTGCAATCCACACGGCGTTTGGTGGCCATTCTTGATCGGGAGAGAGCGTGCCCACCAGATAAAAAAAAATTAAAAAAAAAAGAGACGAATCAACAACCCAGGCTAGCGAGATACTAGTCTAGACCGGTCGCTGCAGGTCAATTTGTCTCGTGACCCCCTCCATCCCCAGAGAAACCTCCGGGCTGTCGAGCCTGGGTTCCAGATACCAGATACCAGATACCAGACGAGGGAATTCGGGAACTGAGGGAGTATCAGTCTGTCGCATGGCTATCATGTGACAGTCTGCCCCCCTCCCCAGATTTACCAGGTTTTGCTGTCCAGAGGGATCCAAACATACATCTTGCGCGATCTAGAACCTAGGAAAAGTCAAATCAGTTCAACAGGCCAAACGCTTCCCCATCCCTTGTTCTCGTCACATACATGATCACATACCATCTCGCCCACGCTAAGGCACAGACGAAGAAGGTACGGACCTTTGGGGGACAAAACCGAGTGGTACAGGCACTAAATTCCTTAGTCTGTCCCCTAGCCGATCGTGAGCGTCACATCATGTGGTATTTATGCACGGTCGTCCTGGTGGCTTGACCTTAACTGAGAGAGCTGGTCGTTTTAGTCATTCGTTAGGGTACAATAAGTGACCATCGTTGTGCCAGGGGGAGAAGGTACTAGTAAGTGGTGTATGTGTGTGTATGTGTGTGTGTGTGTGGGTGGGTGGGTGGGTGGACAGGGGGGAGGAAAAGAAAGAACAAATCGGCTTTCAACCAGGGGGTGGGAATCAACACACCTTGACGGTGGAGAGAGGATCGTAGCCATCCTAGATCAGGACGATTGGGGATTGATTGATTCATTCATCCTGAACTCGGGACCTCTCCACGATAGTCAGAGGGCACGCAAACAACTCACCATTTCACTTTTGACTGGTCGAATTAATTTCCTTGACGAGGGAAGGAGGGGGAGCGAGATTCATTCCCAGTTCTGTGCTCCCGTACTTTGGGGGTGTGTATGTGTATGTGTGTCTTATCATCGGGGTTAAAATTAATATTATTATCATTTTCTGATTATTGTCTCGTCAAACCAAAATACGCTTTGGCGTACTTGGGGGAGGCAAACTCTATACGCCCGTACGACCGAAGTTTTTTGAGATGCATTGGCATGTTCGGACGCAAGGTGGTTTCGAAGAAGCAGGTTTGTATACTACAAGACTTCCCCATCAAGGCGGGGATTGGGTATCGAGGGCCCCATGAATCCCTACCCAAACAGAGATCCATCGGGTCAGCAATGGTCCAGCCACGGCCTGCAGCCTGCATGCATATATCGAGGAGCATGTCCGAGTCGTCCATGAGGGACTGACAGGTTGAGCTTTCACATAGTACGGAGTAGACCTAGCAAACATCAATAAAGAGACGACGAACTATGTCGACCGAAGTCAATAGCTCTTCCAATTTCTTGTTCAGGAGAAAGGGAAAGTCTCGTCCGAGCACACACACACACACACACACACACACACACACATAGTTACTCTCACACTCCCTCACACATCCACACCTAAAAGACTGACATGCATAGTCTTTGTTTAGGGCACGCGGTAAGCTGACACTTGGGGCAATCATCATTCTTACGAATCCATTACCGCCAATAGTTACCGAAGTCATCCCTGACATCTCCCCACCCTTAACCCAAGAGAGAATGAAGCAGAAAATTTTTGAAAAAAGAAATTAAAATGTAAAAAAAACAAAAGAAGAAGAAAAAAACAGTCCGTTTGCATCTGGTGCAGCTGTCACCGTGGCCGCCACTCAGATCTCTCACCCGGGCAAGTCAAACCCCCGCTTTGCTTGCTGGGCACCGACAGACCGGATGAGGAGGTGTTCAAACCGTTAGTGTGAGCCGGAGGATTAAACCCCTACGCCTTCGTACTTGGTACTAGCACTTTTCCTGCAACTTGCTGAGTCCAACTGGGAGTTTCCAGTCTGTTGCCGTCTTGGGGATGACTAGAGTCCTCATTGGTGGAGGGATCTGATAGAATGGGAGGTGCCAACCAATCTTACTGAGTCCATCCATGGGCCCGGCGCGCTTTATGGCGGGGACCAATGAGAAAACACCACGGGATCTGTTGAATCCCAGTTCATCTCATCACTCTTGCTGTTTGTTACTTTTGTCTTTTTGGTGACTTGATTAAATTATTATTATTATTATTATTATTACCTATTGATTTATTAAGTATTTTATTTATTAATTAATATTATAATATAATAATAATAATAATAATTATAATTATACTGACAGGTATTTTTTTGTATGGGCCCATTCACTTTTAATAATGATCACCATCTTTTCCGTCTGCGGTTCAGAAAGTAGCAGAATCGAAAGAGGCCGGTTCGTGGTTTCTCCTAGGAGATCAACTAAGAAACAAATAAGGAATTCGAAATTAAAGGGAAAAAAAACCGCACCCAGAAAAGGAAAGCAACTGTCGACTGCATGTGTGTCAAAGAAACGTCCCCAGCAGAACAGACTAACAGCGAGATAGTATTTGGGCTGACCGAGATCCCAATGCATAGCAGACCCGACTGGGAAAAGCCCAATGGGGCGGGGCTAAATGGCATTCGGCTTAGCGGAAGCTCCTACTAACGGATCCGCCAACCACGCCGCCGCGCGACATCAGTCGAACTGCCAGCCTGACATTTTGCAAGTTGACCTTGGAGACCCAGACCTAGGCTCAAATCTGCGCAAGGATCTGATGGGATGAAGCTAATTTAGTGAGCCTTTTCTTTTGCCATGGAGGTTTTTTTTTTTTTTTGGTGGTTTGTGTCTATCTCTAGTTTCTCGTTCGGGGTTGATTTGATGCATTGTAATTTTATTTTTCTTTCTTGTCTTTTTTAACCCTTTTTTTTTCTTTTTCTTTTTCTTTTTTTTATTAATTTTATTTATTTTAAAATTCCTCGGGGTACAGAAGGCTGGGGTTAGATCGGGCTTTGCCGCTGTTCCGAAAAATGACAACTGTACCTTGTAACGATTTCTTTTCGCTTCTCTTGACCTCATGATTGGGCCGTCGGATCCGACCCAGATACCGGGACCTGGAGGCAATGCTTGGACTTCGTATTCTGCAGGAGGCACGGGAACAGTTTTAGTCTATTTATGCTCTCGAAGAAAGTTGGAAGGATCATTAATCACGAGAATGAGCGAGAGGTTGGGGATGGATGGCTCGGTAGCCTGACCAATCCGGGGTGGGCTGCGGAGGAACATCGCGTGGATGAGCTTATTCCCGAGCGTACTAAGGGTAGGGTGCTACTAGTATGAGGAAGACGACTCCATAGGAGGAGACAGTGACTAGTATTGTATGGAGGTCCTAGGAGGTATTCTGGTGGAATGAAGGCGAACCAGCAGTACTCGTTTGCCTTGAGACGAGGAATGGTTCTTGGATGGATCGGGGAAAGGTCCGTGCGGAAGGCAAATAGGCTAGAGCAGTCCATGTAATACGAGAGGAGAACTTGCTCATTGTCTGAATTGATCATGATGGAGGAATAATAATGATAATGATGATCCAGCTTCTTCTCTGTCTCTCTCTCTGTCTCCTCGGTGGGTGGGACGGAAGTCTCTCCACAGACAATTACTACGAGTATGCAGGACGTAAACAATGACCTCCGTGAAGCTTTCACAAACATCGTTCGCGGTGAAGAATCCAATCAAGATGATGACTCTCCTCGGTCTAAGGTGCAACCCATTATGTGCATACAGACATTCATCTTGTGTGAGGGTCCGTGTGTACCGTCTGTTCGAGTACCTCCTAATTATAATCTCCTTCGTCCTGCCTACTACTTATTAGTAGCCACGAAGATGATAGCTCAGCTCTCTCTCCCTCCATTCCCCATCTGCCATGCATTCCGGGACGCAAGGAGGGCCACCCAGCAGGAAAAAAAAAAAAAAAAAAAAAGGAGCATTAGAAACCAGGAAGAAGAAAACAAATGAAAAAAGGAAAAAAGAAGAAGGACCTTCCCAGAATGAAACCTGACCCAAGAAGATAGCTCAGGTTACTAGATCATTTAAGGAATAAGTAAGTCATGACACAAAAACCAAAGATAAATTTTTTTTAAAAAAAATCGCTTATGTGACCCCTTTTCTGGCGTATCGGACTATGATGAATTCTTTCTGTCTTCCTCTCGATCGGATCCGTACTGGAGTTGGCCCACTTCCTGTATCTCTTTGTTTTGGTTTTTGGTTTTTCCTCCGGCTATTGCTTGGTTTCCACCGGAGATGTATTAGGTAATGTGAATATAGAAGTAATTTTGCTTTTGTTCTGGGTTTTTTTGTTTTTTTTGTTTTGTTTTTTATTTATTCATTTATTTTTTCTCTCACTCATGCTGTCTCCAGATGTCGATCGAACACGGATCCCTTTCAAGTCGCAGCATTGATCGTCCATCGCAGTAGCTAAGCTTATCCGATGTGCTCCACTAAACAGGGAAATACTGAGTTCTCGAGAGTTTTGGATGGGGACAACCAGTAGATGTATCCATCACCACCGAGTATAATGAATCCAACTACACATAAAGAGAGTCTGATAGTCATAAGTCGAGCAAAGATGACCGTTATTGAGGTCACTCCAATGCGACGTTTTCCCAATTTGGTAAGAGTCATAGTAAACTTATTTTAATAAAGATCATGATGATGCTGATGATGATGATGAGGTTGAGAGACGAAGAGAAAGACCAGCAACAGGCAGAAGGATGGTCACGGGCTTTTTCATATGATATGATTCATAATCGTCTCATCTTACTTGAACTTTTTTTTTTTTTTTAATGCATCGATGGAAAAGAATACTTCTAATATAGTAGAACTCCGAGTACATGGACGAAGTACCGTACCTTAACGCCGACCCTTTTTTTAGGTTGTCTTCGACCGTGGGTACAAATGGAAAGGTGGATGTGGACTCTTTTGGAGCCCTGTCAACCACGTTGTCGGTGTTGATCAGTTGTTAATTACCGTCTGGTGGGTGTTCTATAATTATAAATGGGAGAAGGGCAGTAACGACCGAAGAGTCATCGTCAGAGGAATACATGACTAGTACTAGTGATTAATGGTCCATTGATAGATTAAATTACCACCGCATTCCGGTTGGTTTGGGTGAATGAACCCTATGAATATTGTTTCCCTCCCCCCCAGGACGCTTGGTTTTCTCTTATTCTTGTCTTACGCTCGCTCTCGCTTTCTCTCATTCTCTCTCCCTCTCTTACTCCATACCCTTCTCCTCCGTTCCCTGTCCTGCTAATTTCCCTCTCGACCTTATCGAGCTAGTCCGACCTAAGCAAGGTCCGATAAGGGGGAAAGAATAATAATTAAAAAACGAAAGAAAGAAACAAAGACAGAAAGGGAATTCTGGGAATTTTGGTTGGCCGACCAATCTTATCCGGTTTGAACTAAACCACAAACCGCTTTAGCCTCCGGGGCTGATTCACCTTTTCATTTGAAAAAAAAAAAGAAAAGAAAAGGCAAGAGAAAAACGAAAAGAGCAGACGAAGAAAAAGAAAAGGGAGAATTAAAAAAAAAGTTTTTCTCTCTCTCTCTCTCTCTCTCTCTCTCTCGCTCTCTCTTTTTTTCGTTTTAATTTTCCATGTTTTTGGAAAAGTCAGGTAATATTTGACCTTCTTATTGTTTCGCTAGTGATTAATATTTTTTTTTTTTTTTTTTCCCTTTTAATTTTGGGAAATTTAATTTTCACAACCCGACAACCGCTTTTTCCCTTCGCCGTCCCCCCGCGCTGGCTAGACCGGGCGCTGGACTGGTCTGGATACGTCCCCATTCTTGCTGGGGTTTGGGTCTCGCTTTTTTGGGTTGGTGGTCCTGTCCTTCACCTTAATCATTGATACGCCGGTTCGGACTATACAAAAACCAAATTTCTCATATGAGAAAAATAAAATAATAATAATAAAAGTCATACTCCCTCCTCCGCGGCCCTTTTCTTTCATTCCCCTTCTCTTCACTACACTTTCTCCTCATCCTTTTACTTTCCATCCTGATTTCTCCCGCAACCACGCGCGACCAGTCTGGCATTCGAATCTCCATTCAACTCATCCGTCGGAGAGACTAGTTAGTCTGTCTCGCCTCCGCACACACACGATCGGTGCTTCTCCCGGGATATTCAATCTATAGGATTCCATCCGCCAATTCACCATTCATCGGTGAGATTGTTTAATCGTTGTATCGATTCCAACAACGGGCCATGCGGCTGTCTTGACCTCGACCGGAGTGCTGCCGACGCTTTCATCTTCTCTTTCCTCCTCTCGTGGGTTCTGTGCCTTCTCGGTGGTTGCCGGCTGATTATCCACCGCCTGGATATGCCTCCCGTGTAAAGAATTGGGTGGAACGAACCTCGAGTACTGCCCGCCATTCAAGCCAGCTCGATTCAGCGACCACGAGAATCGAATCTGTTCGCATCCGTCTCGTCCTCTGAATCGCTTCTCCCCTTCTCCGTTCGTAATCCGTGTAGATCGCTGAACCGCGATCATTGCCCCTCCTGGATCCTCCAGACGTCACTGGGGGCCTGTCTGGCAATCGATACTGGGCAATCGGAGGCGATACGGGCTATTCTACGGCTACGCTGACCTCAACTTTGGGCCATCTACCGCCCGTGGAAACGGCTGATCTATATCACCCGCTCGGGTTTTCGCGCGACACCACCGCCAACCTGGCTGCCCTTGCCGTTCCGCCACCGGGCATGGGGACAGCGCTGGATGCGCTGACTGCCCCTCAGCCATTGAATTCCCGCCGACCCGCAGCGCCGTCGCTCCCCAGCTTCGAGCTGCCACCCCCGAACTTTCAGATCGGAGGCGGCGCGGTGAAGTATCACCCCCATCCCGCGCATCCACACGCAGCAAACAATCACAGTGTCAATAGCCTTCTGACACCGCCCGCCTCGACACAGTCTGGCGAGACGCCAATACCCACTACCACGACGGCCGTGACGACGGCCGCGGTCTCCGCATCTCCTGATCCGACTGCATCCTATCCCCCCGCCTACTGGCCAGGCCAGAACTCATACGCCGCCGCGTCTGCCGCGCCCCGTCAGTCTTGGAGCGCGGCTGTGAATCCCTACCCACCGCGCGACACTTTCTCTCCCTCGGTGAACCACCTCCATCGAAATTCGGTGACCTCCCCCCCGGGAACCGAGCCGATCCCCAGCCAGCCGTACGACATGAACCACCTCCCTCCGTTTCAGCAACAACTCGCATCGAGTATGCCGGGCACGAACTCGCAGCATCATGCCATGACGCATGCGATGCTTACCGCGCAGAATGCGCTCCCTAATCATCCTCCTGCACCGCCGTCACTGCCCTCAAACGACCCGTACATGACGAAATCCTCGTCTGCTCCCGCCTATACCGGGATCCAGTCGATGTCCAATCCCTCGGGGGCATATGCCCCCTACGGACAGACTAACCTGGCAATTCATCCCCCCGGACGAGTAGCGTCCAACCCGCCCCCGCATCATCTCAACTACCAGCGACAGCCATGGCCCTCATATTCATTACCCGCGATGAACGGCCCCGTGATGACGAACGTACACAACCCGAACGGACAGATGTCGCTCATGGGCAACCTGCAACCGGGTCTACTAGGGTTCAACAGCGGTCATGTGGCCAGCATGCAACAGATGTACGGAAGCCATGCCCCCCACGCGGGCCATCCACCCGGCCCCACGAACGACCGACCTTTCAAGTGCGACCAGTGTCCGCAGAGTTTCAACCGGAACCACGACCTGAAGCGTCATAAACGCATCCATCTCTCCGTGAAGCCATTCCCCTGCCATCATTGCGATAAAAGCTTCTCTCGCAAGGATGCATTGAAGGTAAGATTCTTGGAATGTTACGACAGGTCTTTGAGCAACAACCCAGACTAACCAACTGCGTTAGCGACATATTCTCGTCAAGGGCTGCGGTAAAGACGTGTCCGACGCGATGCCGAAGCAGGAGAGTGAATCGGTGAAACAAGAAGACAAGGACCTAGAACACGGCATGTCAGTTTAAGCTGACCCCCCCCCTCCCTCTCCTTGGTATAACCCTTGATCTCGAGGGACCCTGAGACGATTATTCCACGCGAATCGACCTACTCTTTCTCGACCTTACCTCTCTCTTCCTCCTAACTCTTTCTCTCTCTCTCTCTCTCTTTCTCTCTCTCTCCCGCACACACACACACTCACACACTTTACTTTATTGTTCTAATTTCTATTGTGTACGTTCCATGATGCTTGTATTTGGCCTGTATGTACTTGGCGAGCGGTTCGGTTGGGACGATTGATTGTTTGTCTTGTAACTTTTTTATTTTTATTTTTTATTTCCTTTTATTCATTTCCTTCTTCATATCTTGTGAATGGTTTGGCATCAGCGAGGGATAGTCGGATGTATGTACACGTATGTAGGTAGAGGCGTTGTAGGAGATTATTGGGATCAGAATTTGATGGCAAATTGATTTCGGAATGAGTCTCGTCCCTTGTAGTAGTGAAGAATACATCAAAACCTGTCACGAGTGTAGTGTGGATCGAGCACGCTATGTCATCAGACCATGTACATCATCCAAAACCATCAACCACCACTCAACCCCACCCCCCACACACACACACACACAAAAGACCGCATACACACACACACACACAAGACCGCATACACAAGACCACATACACAAGACCGCATACACAAGACCGCATACACAAACCGGGAACATACAGAAAAAGAAACGAAAAGAGAAGAAGGTAATAGTTACACAAACGCAACCAAAAGCAACAGGAAAGAAGGAAAGAAACCCTCCCCTACTACATCAATTATCCTTCTTCCCGACATCGTCCCTCGCAACAAGCCACTCATCGACCAAGCCGCGATAATCCTCCACGCCATAGGGCTCCAACCACTTCAAGGCGCCCTTGCGGGTATAATCGAGACCCAGATCACGCAGCAAGAGGTCGACATAAGGCACAGCATCAAAGACGAAATCGGGGTTCCGTTTCCCGAATCCGCCGCGGTAGCGATGCACCCCGAACTGGGAGTGCAGGGCGGTTTCCCAGATCAGGTCGGCGGAATCCTCGGGCTCGAGGGTCTTGCGGAGCGGGGCCGGGCAGCGTTCGCGGGGCACGAGGGCCAGGTTGTCGGTGAAGTAGGCGGCGATCCAGAGGGCTTGGGCTTGGGCGAGCATGGTGGTGTTGATGGTCATGGCGAGGCCCATGAAGGCGATGGAGCGGGGCTGAGCGAGCGCCGGGGGAACCATAAAGCGGGCGAGACGGAAGGGGTGTTTGGCGGTTGCGGGGGCGCCTGGCGCGAGAGGCGTGTAAGACGCTGATCGGGGGGGAGGCGTGGCGAGGCGCGGGAAACGGGCGAGGATCTCGGCGTCGGCATGCTGGACAACGGATTGCGGAATGGGGTCTTCTTCCCAGGGGAAGCCGAGGGTTTGGGCCAGGTTAGAGGGCCGGAAGTCGATGTTGGGGGTAGCTTGCCAGCCAGTGGCGCAGATGAGGGTGTCGGATGGGATGGGGGAGCCGGAGGCGAGGTGGACGGTGTGCGAGGTGAGGTGGGTGATGTGGTCGATGTGGATATGGACTTTGCCCTCGGTGACCAGGTCGAAGAAGTTGGTGGGATAGTTGAGGATGCTGAGCCCCGACGCGACCCAGAATGGGCTGATCCAGGGTTTGAGCTTGCGGGTTTCCGGGTGCGCGTCGAACTTGTTGAGCGCTATCACGTCGTTCCCGAGGATGGACCAGAAGATGTCGACGATCTTGCGGCCCAGCCAGGTGCCGTGGAGGAGGTTGCGAATGGTACTGCATCCATCTGCGTCGCCCCAGATGCAAGGGCTGAACCAGGTGAGGAGACGGGTGGTGACGAGTTTCTCGAGCCATTTCTTCAACGGGGTCACATAGGCCGGTGCCATCCAGACCGGACCGTGGCCGTTGTCGCGGATGATCCAGTCGACGTGGGCGCCGGCGGTGGCAGCGGCGTATACGGCGTCCCAGGCGGATTTGGTGCCACCAAAGACGGCGATGCGCTTGTCGGGTCGCAGGAGGTTGTCCTGGTGCTGAGGCAAGTCCCGGCAATGGAAGAGCGGCGCGTCAAAGGAGTCTTGCCCGGCGATGGTGGGAAGGTAGGGCTGGGAGGTGATGCCCGTGCAGACGATGAGCTTCTTGCTCACCACGGTCTTCTCACCGTCATTGTCGTCAATGGTCAGGGTCCAGGTTCCGTCGGCATTTTGTTCTGCAATGCGCACCCGTGTGTTCAGGCGGAGGAATGGAGTGAGCTGGAAGTGCTCGACAAAGCGCTCCATATACTGCTGGATCACGGTACCCGGGATATGTTGGCCGGGCTGGACGCCGAACGAGGCGTCCATGGGGAAGTCACTAAACTCATAGGTGCCCAGCATGTTGTTGGATTTGAGGCCGGCATACAAGCGGTGCTTGGCCCAGACGCCACCGACCGAGGCCGCACTCTCGAGCAGCACAATCGAGGCGGAGGGGTCGACCTGACGGTAGGTCTTGAGGGCCGCGAGGCCACTCCATCCTGAAGATGTGATGTGAGTTGGTGACTTGCGACGTATCACTTCTGATGTGTGGACATACCCGCTCCGATGACTGTTACATCCAGGGTCTCCATAATGACCAATTCACAATGCAAGATTTAGTCCAGGATGACTTTCCACCGTTCCCCGAGGCGAAGGGAATTTAAGGAGCTCTCGGGAGAATGCGAGGACGAGTGGATTAATATTAAATTGAGTACTCCGTATAGGCTGCCGATCGCGGAATTTTGCTCATTCTCCGCAGAGTAATGAGGGAAAAAACACCGAGTCGAAGGCCGGCACTTCCGCTTGACAGCCATCAACATGACTGGGTTTCACGGCAAAGCTTTTTAAATTTTTTTTAATTTTTTTTTTTTAATTAAGACGCACAGAGCTTGAGCAAAGAGGAAAATTCGAAGAAGGCATGGTTGCATCGTGCCACCGTTAAGTCCAGGCTAAAGCGGCGGCGCGAGTCAAATGGAGGGCCACTACCCCCTCCTAGGCAAAAGATAATCAGTGGACCGGTGGAGTAAACGGTAGGTTGACAGATTATCATTGGGAATTCTCCCGATTCTGCAGCCATGGGTGGTCGTTTCAAGGTGGACCTAGTGCTTCTTAGCATGGCTTTAGGGGTGGAGCTTGTCAGTCCCATGGTGGGAAGGTCTACGACGGGGGGAGAACAAGCAACCACCGTCGCCACTGGACGTATATACAACGCACGACACAATTTGTGGTAGACTTTCTCTTTCTGGCCAAATCAGAGTGAGGTCCATGCAACAGGTGGGAAGATCACATTGGTGGCCAAACCAGCAAGGGTGATCACCCGACGGTGCATCACAAACCCTAAAGATTGCCTCTCGTGCAGGTAACTAAGCCCGGCGCGATTCACTGTCCCTCCGTCATGCATAATATGAATAATATGAACTAATAGAAATAGTCATCATAGTCTCATTTCCTTCCGCGAATGATCCACTGATAGTTGGGAGCCACAACGATGTCCCAACCCGGTAATTCTTGGGCCATTCTCGGCGAGCGACAGACGCACCGGACAAGCGTTTGGCGTCCCCGACCTAATTTCCAACGGCCATACCCCAGTAGTGTCGGACCAGGTGCTCGTCAGCCGAGGATTGGTTTCAATGCGTTCCGCTTCCCCTCCCCCTGGAGAGATACATCGATCTCTCGGGGAGCCGGCTCTGTTTGGACGGCTGGTTGCCAGTTATGAGCCGACTTTATAACCCTTGTTCGGCCCTGCGCTTCCCCTGCTCCCCCTTCGATCTCGTATGACTCGAGTGTTTCACCGACGTCCGCACTGCCACAATGGCCGGGGATAATTTCACGATCGAGGCCTTTACCCTGCTCGGCTTCGCTATTGCCACCATTGCCATCCGCATCACCGCACGATGGATCACCGCCGGGCCGAGGAATTTCCAGCTCGATGATCTCTTGATGCCATTGGCAGGGGTATGTCACCCCTTCTCCCCCGGATTGCTTACCCCGGATGCTCATGAGACAACACAGGTGGTGTACGGGCTAGAAACGGGTGCCGCTTACTGCGTCGGCGCCTGGTGGATGGGTCTCGCCAATAATTCCATGACTGACGAGCAACGTGCCGCCTTATCTCCTACCTCTGAAGAATACCGTCTGCGTGTGGGCGGCTCCAAGACCCAGGTGCTGGGATGGTCGCTGTATACAACCCTGCTGTGGTTGTTAAAGGCCTGCATGGCGATTTTCTACTCGCGATTGACGTACGCCGTCCTTACTCCTCCCTTCCTCGTATATCGACTATCCGCCAGGTCATCTGTATATCCACATACAACCAGAAAAAGCAAAGAAAAAAAAAAAAAACGGTCGCTAACCAATTGAAAAATCTAGATCTGGTCTGGTCAACATGCATCGTCGGGTGCAAATTGCCTACATCTTTATCGCCGCCACATACGTCGTCGTCATCTGCTCGATCCTTTTCGGTTGCCATCCCATGCATAAGAACTGGCAGATATACCCAGACCCCGGCAATTACTGCCAGCCCGCGGTGTCGCACATCGACGTCTACGTGACTGTCACCTTGAACGTCGCGACGGACGCCTACTTGATATCGATTCCGATGCCGGTAATGCGCTCTGTCCAACTTCCCTACCAGGAACATCAAGCTAACACACTCCTCCACTCCCCAGATGCTCTTCCAAGCCCGTCTCCCCTGGCGCGAGAAGCTCGAACTCCTTGTGTTATTCAGCGGCGGAACCTTCGTTATGGCTGCCGGCATCCTGCGCTGCGTGTTGATCGTCACGGTACGTTGCTTGTCATGCTACTTCTCCCAAAAAAAAAAAAAAAAGGCTAATCAAGAAAAAAAAAGGCTGGCGCAAACGGCGCCCAACAAGCCGGAAGCTGGGCCTGTCGCGAGACATTCGTCGCCGTGGTCATCGGCAACGCACCCATGATCTACCCACTATTTCGACGCATTGCGCGCCGCGCCGGCTGGTATATCAGCACCAAGGGCGTCAGCGCCAACAGCTACCCGCTCAGTGACAGCGAGGCGATGGGCGGCCACAACTCGAGTACCATGCACAGCAGCAGCCGGAAACGCAGGTTCCGACACCCGCTGTCGCTGCCAGATACGCAGTTCAACGACGAGCAAACGATACTACCGAAGTCGGAACCGACGATCTGCGAGGCCGGGGCTTGGGATGAGGACAGTCGTGGCAGTCAGGAGGGAATTAAGGTTGTTAGGGAGACGATTGTGCATCGGCAGTAAAGGGGTTGGGAAGGAGGGGGGTTTCTTGGTGAGGGTTGGTTTTTCGAAAGTGCTCTTGTTTCTATAGTTAGTATTATTTTTAGAGATTTTTAATTTTCTCTTTCTCTTTTAGCTGATTGCAGATCATGCATCTCGAGTATATAGACACACGGACTTTATCGAATACCTCTACTGTACGTATAAACAAAGATATAGACAAGTCCATCGAAAAACTACCTTCTCATGATTGAATAAGCTTTAATAGATTTGAGATCCATAAATACACAGAGTATAAGAAACAAAGAAAAAAATGAACTGCTGGGCCAAAAAAAAAAATAAAATAAAATAAAATAAAATAAATTGAAAATTAATAACCGTGCAGGCCCAACTTTCCCGTGCCAACCCACATCTAATAACCTTATACGAGACCTGCCCCCAGCGGCCCACAAAGCCCCAAAGTCACCCCTCTCTCGCTCTCGTATTTCCGAGTGAAAATTAAACCTCCTTCTGGATCGCCGTGGCACCGTCACTGGCCACGAATACTTCGTCCTTTTGCAACGACGCCTTGACCGGATGCTTGGCCTGGAAGATGGCGGTCAATTCTTCCAAGGTGCGCTTGCTCGTCTCCACAAACAGGAAGTAGATGATGAGGAACTCGAACGCATCCCAGAAGACGAAGAGGAAGTAGTATTTCCAGCCGGCGCCGGTAAAGGCAATTCCGGTCACAAAGGTGTTGTAGAAGGAGGCGATGTTGACGAAGAACTGGTTGTATATGGTTAATGTTCTTTCTTTCTTTCTTTCTTTCTTCCATTCTTTCTTTTTGGATCGAATGCAGGAAGCAAATACGAGGCAGGATAAAAGAGAGAGAGAGAGGTTGTACATACGTTGTTCATGCCCATTCCCTTCGCACGACTTTCATATCGCAGACATTCGACCGGGTACATGGCCTGATTCGGTGTCCAGCCGGCAGAGTACACGAATCCGAAGATGAAGATCATGGCGATTTGGGCGCGGGCGGTGATGCCGCTCTTAGCGATGGGTTCGCCGTCTGGACCGTCTACGACGTTGGTTGCGTTCAGGGCCAGCACGATAGCGAAGAGGACCACGATGAGGGCGGTGGAGGTGAGGAGCTGGGGACGACGGCCGATGCGGTCGGTGATGAGAGCGCCAAACACGGCCCCGATGAACTGCACGACGTTCTGCAGTCCTTGCAGGAGGAGTCGGGTGTTGTTGTTTTCAATGCCTGCGCCGCGCAGCATCTGCGGGTAGTAGTAGGAGACGGGGCCATTGCCGGACCACTGGCCGAAGAAGGCTATCATGGGGGGATTAGTGAGATTCTCGTGCTGAGAAAGAGGAGGGGGGAGACATGGATCTTAATACACATACCCATGAATATGACGAGCATGGATCGATAGCGGGCTTCGCGACTGTTGAACAGCTCCCGGTAGTCCCACCAGCGCTTGTCCGAACCGGTCTTGGAAATATCCTCCAGCATCTCCTGGTATTCGAGTTGGACAATGGGCGCGTTGCGATCGCCTTCGCCGTGGTATTCGGCCAGCACCTTGAGCGCGGCTTCGTGCTTGTCTTGCGAGATGAGCCAACGGGGGGACTGCCATCCTTTTTGTTAGCGTTCTCTTATTTTCGCTCCCAAAGAAACTCGCGCGGAATGAACTTACCTCTGGGACGGTGAAGCAGAACAGAAGGACCAATCCCGAGAAGATCATCTGCAACCAGATCGGAATCCGCCAGCTCATTGTGCCCTCAATATCGCTCGTGCGCCATGGGATGAAGGTTCCCGGAATACCACCGCCAAACCACAACACATTGTACAGACCCGTCATGGCACCTCGATACGCGGGATGAGCCATTTCTGAGACGTACGCCGGACCTGCTGTAGCAGAGGTTGCGACGCCAAAGCCCAGGATGAATCGGCCGGCCATGAAGCCGCCCAGATTGTGGCATGTGGCCTGAACGATGGTTCCGATAATAATGAAGATGGAGCCGAGGGCCATGCCAACACGACGACCTATTGCACCAGGGGTGATTAACCGGGGCTATCGACACGGGAGAGAAACAGAAAAGAGAAAAACAAAAAGGAGGGTACCTTTAAAATCGGTAAAGGGGCCGGCCGTGAATGAACCCACGATGTTTCCGATGGTATAGATGGCGTACACGATGCCGGTCGACGGCGTACCCTCATCTGGGTCGAATCCGAAATATGATCTATATTGTTCGTAGCTGTTGATGGAGCCCATGAGGGAGCCGTCGTATCCGTTGATGCACGAGTTGAGCATGGCTACCGCGATGCACCAGTACAGCTGGATGGGTCAGTGGCGGGTCCATCTGCGCCAAAGAATCGGTGCGTTTTTTTTTTTTTACCTTGAGCATGCTCTTGCTCAGAAGCTTAGGCTTCTGCTGGATGGTGGCGACGGCCAACGCGGCATTGTTGACGCCCCTGATCTGGGCGTCGCCCGGGTTGTCACTATGGGAGACCGTGGCATCCATCTTGTCGGCCATGATGGGTCACAGAAGAAAGCAAAAGAAGATTCGACTCGGCCGTGGGTATATAATTAATTACATAGTCTGATCGAACAAGAAAAAGTGAAGCCAAGGGAGGCGAGGGGGAGGTTGATATACAATATAAAACTCCGAGCGTTTCGGCGTATCATACCCGGGCCAGTCCCAGTCAGCTCCCATTACGATACAATACGGGTCATATTAAGCAGTGGCCTCGCATCAAATCAGAAGGGCAGAAGGGCCAGGGTTTTCGACTCTTCAGCCCTGTGTATGGACAGAGCATCACCCCGCGGATGGATTGAGCAAGGAGGGATCCTTCCGTTGCCAAAAGGGTATAAGCGAATATCAGACTCAAATCTGGGGAATGAGTTAGTCCCGCCTGCTAGCTTCGCGGGGGAGGTGGAGGACCAATACGAGGTCCAGGAGTGGAGAGGATTCTTAGATCCAACGCCTCCGCCATCGTTCCAATCATCCTCGTGGTCTCGTTTTCTAAATGACGGACGCCCAAAGAGCTCACGCCATCTCGCTCTCCCTGCTCATGGCCACGCGAATCCAGGAACTAGCCCTCGAGCACGGTCATCGGTCCGAATTGCCGTGTCCTTTTCTCTTCTAGTCGGTCAGCACTACCGTCTAGGGTCCAGCCCCATCTAATTAAACTCCGGGGGGATTTTGTGGGCTGTCCGGGGTTGCCAGGATTTGCCCGCGCTCATTACGCCGGGAAATGCGGCCCTAGAACCCGCAGCGTCCTGTGATGGAGTGCCTGTCCGGAGTTTTGACTGTTGCTACGACTTGTCTTAGCTGCAGGCCCAAGGCGTCTCAGGAATTAAGCGATGTCAAGAGATTGGTCCGTCTTGGCTCTGGCATGCCGCTAAACACCCCCCTCCCAATTGACGTCGCTTTCTCATGCGCAGTGGAATTGAGTGGATGATCTACCGTTATCCAGTGGTTGCAGACATACAAAGAACGACGAGGTAGTATTAATTACGGGCCACATGGCATGGGAAAAGACCACCTCCTCCTATTCCTCCTCCTTCTCCTCCTGCTAGACTGTTAAGCCAACTAACTATTAGGTAATAACACCTGGCTGCACGTTAGTTCCCTTAGTAGCGTTTCGGCGCGAACATGTAATAACACATGACGGTTCCTAGCCTCATCCAGGCCGACCTGGGCAGGCTTCACCGATGAATACTTTCGGGGCTAGCCGGTATGAGGCGACTGGAATCACGATCGGGCCATGCACATATCGATCACTTGCCGCCGCACTGGCTTGACGAACGCCAGTTTGCTCCCCCTGGCGGCCAGTCGCACCACGTTGCCGAGAAGCCATTGCCGGATCGCATGGTATCTGGGACGAAGCTATGCTTGTTAGTCCTGGCAGGTGGCCCAAGTGTCGTCTCGGGACCCGTTCATGCCTAAGCGAGCTAGAAGAAACCCATGCACTGAAGTCGGAAGGAAGCTACCCATGCGGGTGTCGGTGCAAGGCTTTCCCTCATACATATGCTTCTGCGCATGTAGAATCTAGTTGTTTAATATGTTGGAAAAAAATTCGCAGCTAATCTTGGAAGAAAAAAAAATCCACTGCGTTGGAAATTATACACCCTAGATCCGGAAACTTTTGTCTCCGGTGAGATGAAGCACGGAAATGAAACACGCTCTCGTCCCTCATATTTTCATATGGAGGCATCCGCGCTACCTGGTCTTCGTTGGAAGTGCCTGCTCTCATGATGCATTCCATGTTGGATCATTCATAACCTAAAAGTGAAGACGAGTTGGGCAGGCACTGGCCGTCGAAGGTGAATTGCGCCTAAAGTGTCATTTCAATGATTTGGAACGAAGCACTAAAAAAGCATCGCTAGCTTATTTGTTCGCGTTAGCAAGGTAAAAATACGAGTGAGGGCAGAGATTGGTGGAACAACTAGGGATGGGACAGACACTTGCCAGTAGCCGAGGTCTGAATATGATTCTCGGCGGCACCAACCAATTTAATTTTAATTTTAATTTTAATTTTTTTATTTTTTGCTAATTTCGTATGCTCGGCTCTGAGTCTTTCAGGTGGAATGACATTCCCCTCATGTCACTCAGTCCAGTGCCAGATGGGGACGCTTGCATTAGCAGAAGGACTGCTTCCAGGGCAATATTAGGGACTCCAGTGTCACATGCCTTTAGGGCATTACAAGGAGCATGTTTCTAGCAGTAACTCTGTATTGACACAGAAACATTAGCTTTGGCTGCTGAGACTAATCCACTCCGAAATTGAAACCATGTAATCTATATTCCTCGAGTCCGGGATGGCAGTGGAAGATTCCGAGCGAGGGCAAATAAGCTTCTGACCTTAACCACTAACCAACCGCGTGCATTTTGCGTCCCAGCCCATGTGTTCTTGAACTGGGACAAACCTTACGGCCCCATGATGGTGCAAAGCACGCTATATCCGATATGGGAGGGAAATGCGGCCTAAGCAATGGTGGTCTGTAGACATACCACTATCCCTAAGCGCCGAATACCTAATATGACTCCTGCAGGGTGGACTGAGCGCCGTCCACGCTGAGAAGAAAGGGGGGAGCAAATTCAAGAGACTCCCAGCAATGGACCAAACGTTGGGAACCACCTATATTAAACTACATATAGCAGAAACCTTACACGAAAAGGCTCCGGGCAGTTCCAGAAACTTTAATCCATTTATAGCGGCTAAGCAAAACTATTTCGTTATACGGATTAGAAATTTTAATCCCGCATGGAGAGAGAGAGAGAGAGAGAGAGAGAAAGAGGCTTGGCTTGCGCAGCCTGTTATATGACTCGCTCTCGTATCGGTCCACATGAATAATTGACTTGGACGCTTATCGTGGGATTCTTTTTTAGGCCGGCTTTGATCGACCTACTCCATAGTTATTCGGTCCTTTCCTTGGATCATCCGGCTCTGGTCTAACTCGGGGCTAGACTCTGCGCTGGATATAGGGTCTAGTGTTCATTTCACAAGCCCCCTGCCACAATAGTAGCTCGAAAGCGAGAGAGACTTACTACCGTACGGTAAGGGAATTTGAAAATACCATCTCTGGTTTAGTTTCGGCGAGAGATACTTTCAGACAACGCACAGGCTGACGTGTTGTGGTTCGCTATGGTTTCCTACTCGTCTGTCTGGAAGTGTCTCCATTACAAGCCCAAAATATAGCCGGAGAGGACAGGGGATTAAAACAAAAGGTGGATTTCTTTATCCAGACTATTCAATTCTCTGCTTGTGTGCTAATTATGTAATTCCTAGTATCAAGCAAAAGGGTTTACAGTGGACTGCTGAACAAGTAGTCCATCAGTTGGGTGCTATATACATAGCTAGCGTACCTAGGTAGAACTACAAAAGTTATAACTTGAGTATTAGCTATAACTATAAGTGCAGCTCGTACTAAAGGTTATTAAGAGGTTTGTGAATAGTAATTCCAGTAGATTACTTGATAAGAATAAAGATAAATATCCGAAGAGAGTATATAGTATAGAATGGTTCACGGCACGACACAAATGCCGATTGGTGTTTTTAGTCAAGTGGTACTGCTGAAATAATCTAGATAGAGTCAAGATTCAGAATTATTTTCTCTCCTACTGGTCTACAATCTAGTTTACTCTACTTGGAGACCAATCTCTGTTCATGTGAATTATCTAATTACTGAGTATACATACGTAGCAGGCCTTGCACTCTACGGACGCCCCAAATAGCATCAGTGTTCCTGTGGCTGACCCCCAACCTATAGCGTCCCCATCAAAGGGAGTCGGCCATGAGGTATAAATCACTAAATACTGTGCGGAGTTTGGACCTTGGCAGGGTGAGAGACAACCAGACTGCCGCGCATGCTCAGGAAGATACTCAATTTGAAGATTCAATCAGCAATTGCACAGTTTCCGGTGTTAAGAACAAATTCAAAGGGGTATTGGCTTCTGGGGATTGCCTTGGCAATGCTTGGCTGTAGTTAATGCACTTTTTTCTTTTCTTTATAAACCAGCTTTTTAGCCCTTGGGAGGGGTGGATCTAACTGGTAGTGAGGTTACATTGGGGCAAAACCGCATCACCTCTTACTAACAGCTTGTTATTATTAACGAGTTAACTAGCCAGTGGGGCTAGGTACAGGCTGCCATGTATTTCCAAGATGAAGATCTAGCAGAGCATTACTCATTTCTAGTCTGTCATTCTCAATCCCGGAAACTTAACCTGAGCCGTTTGTTTTCGCCCGACTGACCCAATCAATGATCATGTTTTCCAGTAAGTAGCAGCAGCCATAGTATACGAAAAACCCAACCCAACCCAACCCCCAAACAAAATCAAAAGCCCCCAATCTTACATAGATTAGTCCTCTATAAAGCCCTCCATCACCGCCCGGAAGAGGATATTCCACGCGGTTTATCCCGCGCCACAGTTCTCCAAGCCTTCCACCACCACCACCAGCTGATGATCCGCGCCCTGTACCCCGAATGTCAAATCACGGCGACCCGCCCCGTCGATTCAGACACGACGGCATTCTCCGTCCGTAATCAGGAGTCTGGCGTTGTCACAGAGTGCTCCTTGACTAGCCTGGATGGCGGGCTTGGTGCGGAGATTGATGTCGGGCTGGGTATGAAGATTGCGTGTCGTTGGACTATCCATTCGTGGAATGGAGATCAAGATACTGGTAATAATAATAGCAGTGGTAGTATTACTGAACAGACCGTATCTAGACGAAGGGTGTCTTTGGACTCGCGGAAGCTGCATGATATGTACTTGGTTGAAGACACTACATTCACGTTGCTAAAACGGTTTAATCAATGGGCGCGGGACAGCAGGGACCGAAGCAAGGCGTTGGAGTATATCTTGGTTCTGCTGGGGAAGCTGGAGAGTGGGGAAATAAGAATCCAACTGCTGTGCTATTCGGGTTGGGAGTATGGATGATAGATAGATGCATATGAATATAACAGTACACCTTGAAGTGCTGTGAAGAGACACAAGTATGTAGTATATTGCTGATTCGAATGCTATAGAATGCTCTTTATCGGTTCGCTTATTGCCCTAGCCAAGAGAATGAAGTTCATATATGCTTGTGTTACGTGCACATAGAATAAGATCTGGTGCTTTCAAGGCGTTGAAAACAGTAGATATAGGGTTATATCGTCCACAGGACGATATCAAATCCAGAATTTGATCAGGTACTACTACCATAGAACCCATCATACCGTCTTTGCCGCCATCAAATCGATGATTCAGCTCTTGAATTAATCTGGACGCACTCATTGACACAACACGAGAGAGTTGTCTGGTCATCTCTCAGCATTTCTTACAAGCACTGTTGAGTCCCCTCGCATATAGCGTTTCTCTAGGAGCTGATATGCTGCAGCAGGGGTCTCAGGCGCCTGTGATGGATCCCGGGATTCTATTTTAGGTGTTTGAGGGATCTGAATCGCCCTAGGCAGATTTTCATCTTCTAGGTTGATTCAGTGTATGTAGCTGACTATGCTTCCTTAGGGTGAGGTGAGCCGGCCTGCAGATCCTCCAGGTTGAGGAACAATCCAGTTTCTCCCCCGTCGTCGCTGTCTGTTATCTTGTTGAATCCAGTGGCATCGGGATATGGGGTCCTAGACGGCCGCCGAGGGGGGCCTGAACTGAAAGATGAGCAGGAGACTTGCCACTAATATCAGCTGGAGATATTTCTGTACGGTTAGAGTGTCTTGTGATGATTGGCTCCCGCTTCAACAATGGGACTAAACTAGTTAACTGCCGTCATCAGAGCCCAAGAGAAGGAACATACCCGATAGAGCCGGCCTCGAGAGCGCGGCTTTCAATCGTCTGCCCCGATCGTTTCGGCATTATTGGCAATGCGGATGAGGCCTCTCCATTCTCTCTACCAGGTGCAAGACATAGGAAAATAGAGAAGTGGTCACGCAAGGACCATACGACAAAATGCACACATCGATGCCTCCTCCTTCTCCTTCCAGCTCCATACATTTGCCGGGGGGTCTGTCTCTTCATTTCTCCGTATTGCCACAAGATACATCCCCAAGGTATTCATACCTCCGGGCCCTGGGGCGTTCAGCTTGAGCTACCGGGCCCAGGTCGGCTGCTGTAACGCCTATACTACCACTGCAGTAAAATTGGTATGCTCACAGCTTTCAAAAAAGGTGCAAGTTTCATGTCGATCTCCTCTTGCTCCGCAGTACGTCTAGACCACCCATTGCTGATATGTGGATCAAACCAGTGAGTAGTACGTTGGGTTTGTTGTGTCTGGCTCTGATATTGTGGCTCGGGACTTCTTCATGATACCTGCGTCGAGGAAAGCCCAGGCTGTCTGTAAAGAGACTAGCTGCTTGCAGCAGCGCGAGCGAAGAGGGACTCGTCACGAGATGGATGATTCAAAAATATGTTTGAGACAAGCTTTACAGCAGGTATCTCCGCATGCGAGCTTGATACAGCCTCAGTGCTGCGGCTCAATATTTTGCCAAGTGCTCTGCAACGGCATTTGATATCTTGCTTGCTAGACATTAAGGCAAGTTGTAGCGGGGATGCCGTCAAAATAGTCCACTAGAAGGGGGTTTTTCCGCGTCCGCCTGGGTTCGGTGTCTCATGCTCGGATATTGATATGTTGTGTCAAAATTTTCCTTGTCCCAATGCTCAGGGAGCTATCTGGTGGCGTTTACCATTTCGATCCGGACCATAGGGCTAGTCAAACCTCGACCTTATTTTAGGAACTTAATTGACAAGTTTCAAGTTCACTTTGTGTATAAGGACCACTAAGTCTTTGTACTGTCGAAAGGTCTGATTTCTTTTCCTTCATCAGAGTGAACAGGGAACCCCATATTTCTCTTTTCTAAACGCCTGGAGTACCCATTCGGCCACAAGTCCAACGGTCAACCGAAGAGCCATATGTACCAGGGCGCCCATTAGTGCTCTCCCCACTTTGGGAAGTTCTCTGTTACCAAGGCCATCCGGTCTTTAGGGACCCTTCTTTTGCCAGGGATGCGATGATTCTCGGCCTTTTCCTTCTCGAGCAAGCCCTCGTCTCGGAGTACTTCTGCACAGCAGCCATAAAGGGAGGGCAAATGTCGTTCCTTGGGCCAGATTCGAATAGGGCTCGGCCCGCAACTATAATTCTCTTTTCTTGGTAACCGCGAACGGTGGGACATTTATGTGTTTCCCCTACAGCCTTGCTGACAGCGTCATATCTGAGGAAGATGTATACATTCTCCCTATGGGACAGGGTAAATCTCTCACCGTAACGGGCCTGGCAAACCAGCGTACATTGCTTCTCTGATAGCCGGAAGTCGGGCTGAATATGCATAGCACGAGAAATCTCTCTCCTATTCTTGTTGTTGCTCGTCTACCGGGAGATAATTAATAGGCATTCGACATTATAAATGCGTTGTACCTACCGGTGTCGGGTAACCCTGTCACGATATTCATTGCTAGTGTACGAAGCGGTATCGGTACAAGAACTGTAGGCTGAAGCAAACCATAGGGCAGTTGAAAGTCCTTACCTCTTAATGGCAGTGCTTAATGGCAGTGGACCACCTCGGCACTCCTCTAGAATGCGGGCCAGGACCTCGACAGCGTGAGTTCGTGGTAATACCTTGGCAGCACCTGCAGAATCTTTTATTAGTCCCGTGCATATTCTTCTCTAGATGAAAGGGGGTTTGGCTGAGAGCCGTACTCATAACGACAGGGGGCACTATCCCGGGCCAAAAAGACACCTTTTTCTTTCCCTTTAGATTATCCAAACGATCCAAATCGCGAGTATAAAGTAATGCGGTCACATTTTCGAAGTTTATAAAGACGATGCAAGTCGCCAGGTAGTCGCATCAAGCTAGTATTCCAGTTCCTGCCCACTAGCAGCATTATTGATGAGCAAAGGTAGGGTCATATCTCCGCATCTTTTTATGCCATAGCTGACATTTCACAATGATATCTTTTCTCATCGAAGCTCATCTGTTAATCGATCTCGTCGACTCATTTCCCGTCATCCAAGTTCGAGGAACTTCTGCGAGCGGGAAGACAACATCGTCACTTGCTGCACCACGACGGTCTGAGAAAGCCAAGGGGGGGGTATACCTGCATACTGGGGTGTATGCCGCAGTATACTGTCGCCGAATTCCCAGACTTCTTATATAAAACTAAATTTTAAGGAAATGGTGACAACCTTATTGAGCAAGGGTGCTGCGGCACCTGAGTACAGCAATTGACTCGACCCTGTTCACATTGTTTGATCAGCACCCTTAATGTTCGGGGGGTTTTCTTTGTTCAGGTTCCAGATGTCAGTTTCAGAAAGCAGTGTCTTGGGATACCATTAGAGCTTCGTTTGTCTCCACGAACTTGAGTGTGGTGCCACGCGCTGTGGTAGCATAGACTCCTAAGCCAAGTCCATTGCTAACGTTATACCTTCATTTGCAGGACAAAGGAAAGCCCAGGGAATAGACCGGGTCCTCCTTTGTCTCAACTTGTTCTGCGGGTTAAAGACGATTCAAACAGATTGAAAACTGTTTATTGTTGTTGTACTTAAGCTAACTAGGAAAACGGAAGCCTATGAGAGCACATTACAATCATATGATTGCAAAGCCTTAGGCTCCAACGCGGGTTGTACAGAGCACAGCGACCAAGTGACAAGTTGTTCAGGTCAGGAATGATACAGGATCTCGGGGTCCATGATGGCGGCTTGAACCATGCCTTGAGGTAGTTCGAGTGTCAAAGGGGAGAGAGAGGAGCTGCGGGTAGATGGGCTCCTTATATACACTTCTGGCGGGCTAGTATTCATCACGAATTCATCGCCAGATGGCTGTCTTGTATTCACTCTCTGAGTCTGCTCCGTGAAGGGAACTGGAGTTTTCTCTCATCAGCACAGATCTTCACTAGATGGTATATGCTGGGATTTGCCGATCGAGTGAATCTGCATGAATCGATGGCCTTGCCAAGAAAATAGTCACCTCTAGATGCATGAAGCCACCGAGTCAAAAGCGCCCGAATTAGGGTTATCAACAGATGCTTATCAGACTTTTGGGTCGTGGTCCTAGCGGCCAATGACGGGCATGATGAGATGCTGCAGACTTATCAGCCATGGATGACCTCCTCTTTTCCTTATCGAGGCGGATTCCCATGGCCCCCATGCATTTAATTCATGGCCCTGCGACCACCATAGGACATGACTGACGCCTCCTCCATACACAGAGTGCCACATCCTTCCGTCTTTCAGCTGGGGTTGCATCGAGCCCTAATTGACCCCACACTTTCCCCCCTTGCATCGTACAGCTGAACGGCTGATCATCTTGGAATTCCAACTTGGCAATTCACTTTAACCATTCATCCTTGGACGAAACGATAGATATTCCTCGACAGGATGAAGCTCCGACCTCGTCTCCGTGTCCAGCAGTCCCGGTCAGCCTTCGCAGAGGGAAATTCACGGTGGACCAACCTGGACCTGGACCCTGTTCCGTACCATCTCCGAAAATGGGGACCCGTGAGCTTTATCTGCATGTCTCTCTCTCTCTCTCTCTCTCTCTCTCCGAAGCCCATTCCCACCATCCTTGCAGGGGCTAACATTCTTTCCTCCTCCCAGCATACTGGATCTCCGACGCCTTCAATGCAGCCACCTGGCAATTTGCCAGTAGCATGATGGCCGTCGGCCTCGGCTGGCGCGACTCCCTCATCATCGTCGCCGTCTCCTTCTTCATCATCTCGTTTGTCATCGCCGGAAATGGCGCCGTGGGTGCCATCTACCACATTCCATTCCCCGTCATCTCCCGCGCCAGCTGGGGCTTCTGGGGCTCGTACATTGCTATCGTCTCGCGTGTTATCCTGGCACTGTTCTGGTTTGCCATCCAGAACGTCAACGGGGGAAATGCCGTGCGCGCCATGCTCGGCGCCATCTGGCCCAGTTTCCTGACGCTAGAGAACGACATCCCCGAGGATGAGGGCATCACCACCACCGGGATGGTGTCGTACCTGATCTTCTGGCTCGTGCAGCTCCCGTTCCTGTGCATCCACCCGAGTAAGCTCCGATGGCTGTTCATGGTGAAATCCACCCTGGTGCCGATCGCCTGGATCGCGATCTTCATCTGGGCGTTCGTCGCCGAAAGTGGTGGCGGACTCCTGCAACAGACAGCGACCGTATCCGGGTCGAAATACAGCTGGCTCTTTCTCGCCAACATGACCTCCGTCCTAGGGAATTATGCCACGCTCAGCGTGAACCAGGTAACTTAACTCACCTCTCTCACTCATGAGATAGAAAAAAAAATCAAACCCGACTAACAACAGACCACAATAACTTTTTGTCTCCAACTAGTCCGATTTCTCACGCTACTCCCGAGTCAGCGCAAAATGGCAACTTCTATATATCCCCATGCTACCGGTGGTGTTCACCTTCCTCTCATTCATCGGCATCGTAGCCTCCAGCGCGGGGCACGCACGCTACGGCGGCGACACGATCCCATGGGACCCGATCGAGCTAATCAGCCACTGGTCGAGCCGAGCATGCCGGTTCTTCGGAGCGTTCAGCTTCGCGCTAGCGTCGCTAGGGGTGAATATCTCGGCGAACTCCATCTCGGCGGCGAACGATCTAGCGGCGCTAGCGCCGGGGTACGTGAATCTGCGGCGCGGGCAGCTCATCTGCGGCCTGCTCTCGTGGTGTCTGGTGCCGTGGAAGATCCTCTCGTCGGCGGGGAACTTCCTGAACTTCATGTCGGCGTATGCGATCTTCCTAGGCCCTATTGCGGGGATCATGCTGTTTGATTTCTGGGTGCTCAAGGACAGGAAGTATGATACGCTGGCGCTGTATCAGCGGGAGAACCCGACGTATCAGTATGGCCGGTGGAGCGTAAACTGGCGCGCAGTGGTGGCGTTTATAGTGGGCGTTGTGCCAAATCTGCCGGGCCTGATTAACTCGGTCAACGCGAAGATTGCCGTCGGGGTGGGCGTGCATCCGTATCAGTTTGGCTGGCTGTTAGGGTTCGTGGCCACCAGTGTGGTGTATGTAGCCCTGTCGATGGCGTTCCCGGCCAGGGCGTCCTTGGTGGATACAGCAGTTATGGCGGAGGATATTTACGATGCGAGGGAGGGAGACAGTGGGAGTGCGCATGATCAGGAGAAGAACCGGATGGGGGAGAAGGTTAAGCTTTGAGTTGTGCGTTCTCTCGGTAGTCTATTGATGGGTATATATTCAATATTTGCATACATGGCTGCTCGCTTTATTTTTTCTTTTTATAGGTTCCAAATCAAATGAATACATGCTCCTCATGAGGCGCCGCAGTGGGAGGGTATTAGATCGTGTTCCTGTCTCGAGCGACGTCGCTGCGATCAGCCAAAGGCGCAGGCTGAGTAGACTCGGGAAACCCTGATAGCGTGCACTCAACGGTGGAACAGCAACCACACTTGCCGGGATAGCCTAGATCCCAGTTCAGCATCACAAAAAGCATATCGCAGACCTTCCGGATGACCAGCTGTCGCAGAATCATGAGAGGGACATAGCACATCACAGATAGAACAGTCATTCCACAACCCTAGGTCCCCAGAATCACACCGCAATCCCCGTCCCATAAGCAACAGCCTCCTTCAGCACCTTACTCGCCCCAGAACTAGCCCTGCCCAGCTCACCCCCTTCTTGCCTTGCATTCTCCAGTCCTCGCTGAATAGCCGGCAAAAACCGGTTGGCAAAGACCCGATACCGATCCTCCCACGTCTCGTACATCTCCCCCTCTTCGTCCCTTGGCTGCCCGAACAAATTCAAATAAGCATACGGCGCAGCCGTATCGGGAACCATATGCACAGCCGTCTGGCAGAGGGGAAACTCCCACCCGGCCACACCCCCAGAGTCCAGCATATCTCCATCCTGCGCTTCATTGGCGGGAGCACCAATCCCCGCATGCAAGAACTCAGCCAGGACGGTCAACACCTTCATCATTGGCTGGCCCTTGGCACCTGATTTTCCGAACGAGGCGCGGTTCGCTGACCACTTGGCCGATTCCTCCGTGTGCCAGCCCAGGACGGAGAGGAAGCAATTGAGCGTTTTGATCCAGCCACCGGCTGAGGAGACGACTTCTGCGCCTGCTACATCGATGAGCCAGGAGAGGACTTCCACAGCTGAGACGCGGATGTCGGCCGCAAGGTGGGTCATGCCGGCGCGGATGTAGGGGAGGAGTTGGGAGATGTGGTCTTGGATGTCTGATGGCGGCAGGGCGCGGAAGAGTTTGAGGAGTTGGGTACGGACGCCTGTGTTTGCATCGAGAATCAGCGGGAGGAGGGTGGGTAGGATGACGCTGACGGGTTGGGGGAGCGGGGAGTTGACGGGTCGCGAGGAGATGGAGGTGGTCAGGTGGGCAAGAGAGTCGCGGCGTTGGGAGTCGGATTTAGAGCTGAGGAGGGAGACATGGTGTGTGAATTGTGTGCTCGAAGTTGGGGCGCTTAAGGTTAGGGATTGTTGGTTTAAGACGATTCCTGGGGCGTTGGTTAGCCGAGTGGTTCTTTTCTCTTTGAGGGCAGTAGTAGTGCTGGAGATAAGGCGAACCTTTTGATTTGAAACTGGTGTCGGTGAAATTCTCGGGCTTGCCTTTGGCTTTGCCGACTTTTAATTTGGCTTTCTGTGTTCTGTTAGCTTATGTCTTTTTATTTGGTCAGAAGAGTAGCCTACAGTGAAGTCCTTCTGCTTTTCCTTCTTCTTCTTCGCGCTGGATCCCATGGTGAATAGAGGCTGCTGTGGCAGGTGCAGCCGTTAATTCAAGTAAATTGTATTAGCTGGTATATGCTTTTGTCTTTAGTATGGCAATGCACCGTAGAGGACCGGCTATTGAGTCGCAATTAAGCGGAGGAAATAATTGACGCTGCGAGATATTTGCTATCTTGAATTATTTTTGATATCACCACGTGACCGTAATCGCTGTGTCATGTTTTCTGCCTCAGGCATAAATAACTCCTGGCGATAAGCCTATCGGACTTGACATAGCATAGTATCTATTGGGGTCTCAATGGATAAGGTAAGAGATGCTACAGCCTGTATTCTAGGGCAGAGGAAGATAGTTCTTATGCTACTAATGTGTTCTACTTATAGATATATTTGTTTACAATACGTGTGAACCCGCTTAGCTTTAAGTTTTATGGAATAACATTAGACACTATATACTATTATAAAAGTATACATATCGTCCTGTAGCTTTAAGCTTGATGAAAACTACTAGTATACATCAAACCAGACCCCATCCATCCTAGATCACCAATTCTCATCAAAGACTCCTACAATGCAATTTGTACCTTAGTTGGCGACTATCATAATCTATTTTCCATACCTGATCGCCCGCCAGCCTAGTAGTTCTCTTCTCGTATGCAAACCAGATATTCAGTACACCCAATCTTGCCACAAAGAGTTTTGTCCCGCATACAGAATGAAAGATAAGCTTCCGGTGTCAAATATTATCATGCCACTGTAGTGGCGAAATACCTCACATGGTATTTCGCACATTACTTAGGGATACGGCATGTATACACTTATGGTGCGGTCGAGTACATGGAGGGGCACTTCAGCAGCTACTTGGAAAAAGACACTAGTAAAGATAGAACACGATACGTTCGCACGCTATATTAATATCCGTGTACATTGAAAGCCCATATGACTATTACAGATAAACAGAGCTACCGCCTGATATAGGTGTAACGTATCCAATTTATATATATATATATATATATATATATAAAGAGAGAGATACTTATGATACGCCTTTAAATCCAACAAATATCTTCTACTTCTACATAAACAATCCTGGTTATACTATTTCTCCACCGTCTAGAAGTGAGAACTTCTACCAGAGCACCTGAGCCCTTCCATTTCGACCGGGTATCAGTCTCCTCAATACCCTGTTTCCCTCCCTTCGTATGCAATGCAATCTCTTGATTCCTCATCTAGATAGCTATTTCTCTTCGGCAGATATCTAGATCCAGGTATATTAATATTAATATTAGTATTCAAATATATACATATTCTCACAGAACCTCGACCAGTCACTTCCCAAAGGTATTTATCTCATCATTATATATACAGAGCATATTTCTACTCCGTTAGAGAAAGAAAGAAAGAAAGAAAGAAATATAAGTAAGATAGACAGATCTACACTCCAGTAAAAGCTCTGTATATAAACCATTAAAAAAACCCCTACATTTATGCATAGAATATCTCGATAATTCTCATACTGAGGAACTCAATGTTAGGTCTATTCCACTACATGCTCTATAAATACTATTCTGTGCTACGTAATAAAAAAAAGAACTCTCAAGATCATACTAATATTGTATTTTTGGATGCATCAGGTTGAAATAAACATAGGTTACCACCACCAAGGTCCTTGTCTATCTCTGCGCTAAGGACCTAGTTCAAATAAGTCCTATGGATCTACCTAGGGACGAGTACTGTATCTACCGGGAAAACCCACTCGAATACTGTGATATACCTTGGTAAAGCGATTATGGTAGTGGGGTCTGGGTAGAATTTATTCTTGACGATGTATGTATGTATGCATCGAGCCTTGTTTCCTTGGTTTGGTGTGGACTTGTTCTGTTTGTTTTTGCTGTTCTACTGCGGTTGTGTCGGGTGGGGTTGCTTCTTGTTCGTGTTTGGGAATTGTGGAACATCGTTATTTAAGCTTATATTCTGATATGACGTCAATGGATGAGGTTAATATATCCTAATTCTGCTTTATTCGCTCTATTGAAGGGCCCGGTTGGCGTCGAGATACAAGACAAGGTGGGGAGCTGCGTACGCATTCCTGGTGTACAACATAGACGAAGACATATACTGGTTCTCGTGGCTAACCATGCGGCAAAATCGTAATAGTGAAAAAAAAAAGCTTCTGCACGTTTTCGACAGCTGGCTACACTTACAATGGATACAAAGGCGTGAACGGGATCAAGTAGAAACATGCTGTACCATATACATACAGCGTCTATGGACGGTGACGGAAAACACAAAGCAGAGATGCGCACTTCTGCCCGGCCCCAAGCCTTGAACAAAGACAAGAACAAAAACAAGTGAAACAGTAACAGTGGAGGGTCAGAACTGAAAAGAAAACAAAGGCTGGGGTCCGGACAGACGCGATTGTATCAAGCATAAATCAAATCAGCCAAACAGAAAGCCACAACAGAACCACAAGACTAGCTGTGCATCGCCACAGCGGAGGATTTGGTCGCTCTTCGATCGCAGACTGCAACAAGGCAACCCCCGATTTAACAGCACGGATATCCCTTGTCATGTCACCATTAAACTAGCGTAACCATCGGATTGCACCTCGTCGTATCTCATTAAGTGCATCGCGGGCCACGTCATCTAACACCTCTCGTCTAGCGAGATTCCATTGGTTGTAGTATTCATCATGTCTATCGGTCGTGGCGTAGCGTCAACGGTGGTTAAAAAAATAATAAAGGGGAGGGTTCAAAAAAAAATTTAAGAAAAGAGCGTAGAGAAGTAGAGAAGTAAGCGCTGCCGTTACAGACTCATCGTCAACCACTCCCATTCCTGACTAGCTCCTTGGCCTCCGGCAATACTATGGTTCGCCGGATTGGCTGCCGCTGGTGGCATGGCGGGCGCCAAGGGCACCACTTTGGATCGGCCGCCCGCGGACTTGCTAGCTTCATCTATTTCCATCTCCGCGGCCTTTTCCAGTCGTCGTTGACGTTTCGGGGCAGCCTGGACCGGGTTGCGGGTCTGGCCCGTGCCAGGGGAGGCTGCAGTGGCGGGAGCTGCCTTTGGCGGAGCTGCGGCAATGGGTACCACCCCATTCGACCGTCCTGCAACAGCACCAAAGCCGGCGGGCGGGGATTCGGAGGAAGTCCCGTTCGGGGCACGACTCGAGGTCGGAGTCGTGATAGATGCCGCCTGCACCGAGTTCTTGCGGGCTGTTTTCTTCGATGCACGGGAGGTGCCAACTGCCAAGCTATTGGCACTGCTGCGATTACGCTTTTTGATAACGTCCGTTTTCAGGGACAGAGGGCGCACAACACCGTGCAATTTCAAGAATAACCCGCAGGCATTGCAGAGTGGCTGGCCCTCGGGGTTCCGCCGCCACAGCGGAGTCGTCTGGGTGAAGCAGTTCGTGCAGGTGGTCGGTCCGTTGTTGCCTTGGTCGCCATTCTTGCTGCCCCCCGGGCTGGCCGGGCGGGACGGAACGGCGCTGCTGAGGCCGGACTCGGGCGGCGTATTGGGGGAGGTATGAGACGTATTGTTACCGGAGTTCATGCTTTGGCGCAACAGCTGGGCCGTGTTGGGAGTGGATGTGGTGCGGGCAATCTTCTGCCGACGAGGGTCCTGCTCTCGGTTGCGCACCTCACTGACCGACGCCACCGATCCATGAGTCCGACCCAAACTCCCGCCGTGATTCCACTCTTCGGGGGTGTCCATCATGTCCGTGGACCCGATAGTAACATGCTTCCGATGCTGGGGGCCAAAGCCTGGCAACGAATGGAAGGAGCCCGGGAACTGCCCATCCCACTGCATTCCCGACGAGAAACCGTCGTTCTCATCCCCAAATTCCGTCGGCATCGCTAGACCAGCCCGCTCGGGCAGCTGATGGCCATCGTCGTCCTCGTTATCCGAATCCGCTCCAAATGTAAACATGGCGCCAGTATGAGAGTTGCCCGTCGGGAAATTGGTGGCGTTCAACACCTGGGTGGGGTCCACATGTTGTGGTTGCGGAATGGGGTAGCTCGGCGACTGTACAGTTGACGAACTGGGCTGTTCATGGTTGTTCTGGTTGAACACATACCGAGGCTGCAGCGAAGCGGACAAGTTGGACCGATGCGAGACATAAGTCGGAACACGGCGCTGGGTGCGCGCATCGCCCGGCGGCATATCGAAGTAAACGGAGTGGTCCCCGTCGTAAGCGGGCTGCGGCGTGGACACCGTGGACTGGTAGCCTGATGGCGGTGGGGAGAAGAAATCCGTTGAATTGAGGGATGAAGCCACCGGGGTGTGCGAGTAAAGGTTCGCAAACGGGTGTCCCGAGGCCATCGGAGACTCGCTGGGAGAAAAGGTGAATTGCGACTGATACGGGCCCGCCGAGGGCAAAATCGGATCGTCCCCTAGGCCGAACGTATCCAAGCCAAAAGGTGCCCCCGGGGAGGTGTTGTTGTGGTGATTGATCTGGTGGTTGTTGCCCTGGTGGAAGCTAAAGGCGGAGGATGGTGTGTCCAAGGCATAATCGGGTACGCCAGTGGCAAGCTCCGGATCATGGGCCAACATGGAGTTGGAAACGGGAGGCACCTGGGGTGAGGACTCGGCGGGTCGTTTCCGGGTTGGCACCTGTAGCGAGAAAAACTGACGATCGTCGATACTGGTCTTGCGCACACGGCGGGGGACGTAACCGAATTCACTGTTCTTCCGCTGATCTTGCGCCGGGTGGTGAAACGAGGCTGGCACCGGGGTAGAGTCTCTCAGCAGGTCTTTCCGGGATTTGATGGGAATGGCTGCGGACGTCGTGGAGTCGGTGATCTTGGTGGCACTGGGCGAAGGGTGATCCAAAGGAGATTCGAAGGGAACGATGAAATCATCAAGGTTCATAGGATCGGTGATCAGGTCGGTCGAGTGTGGGTTGCCGCTGGCAACGGGCTGGTCGGATATGCGTAGTTGAGCGATCCCACTGGGGCCAGCGCTGCCGGGTCTTGCAGGAAACCTTTAGAGAGAGAAAAAAAAAATTAATGATGAGCGGGGCCATCCGTTCCTCTGTGGAGAGAGCACCTACATGGACAATTGGGCACGTTCCCGCTCCTTACGTTTCAAACTCATTGCCATCATCCGCCAGGTGAGATTCTCCATGCGCTCCTGGTTGGGCAACTGGGCTTTGGTTCTAGAATAGAGCTTCCATATTTGAGTCGCTAACGGATCTTGCCTCTGCATCTCATCGGGGCTGTTGATGCCAGGTCGAGGCGTACCAGAACCCCATTCGGGGAAGAGTGAGTCCTGAAGTAGGCCTTCATGGGCCTGCGAGTCGGCGGGGCTCAGAGGGGAACCGAACGAAAAGTCATCGGATAACTGCGACGAGGTAGGAGGAAGGTTGTTGGAGGAGCGGTCAGCATCGGTGGACGAGTGGTGGGTGGTAAACGTTGCGGTTTGAGTCGGTCGCACGCCCCCAGGGCCTCGCCCGAGGGTCAACCCAGACATATTCAGACACGCCCTACTCTTAATGGGGAAGAGGCGGGGATCGCGATAGTAGGCGATAAGACGGAGGAGGGGGAGATCAAACAAGAAACGAAAAGAAAAAAAAAAGAAAAAAAAAAAAGGAAACGATAGGAATCACAGGCTGGATGGGAGATGGGTGAGAGATAAGGATGACTGAAGAGGTTCAAGAGCCAGCCAGCGAGCAATGAGAGTCCAGAGAAAAAGAGCTCAACGCAGGAATGAGAGCGTCAAGGGGCGATTGGTCCGTGGCGCAAGGAATCAATTCCAGTCTACCCGCCCTAAACGAACACTGCTTGCAGGAAAAGGATGCAGCAGTTGTTGGTGGGAAAGAATCGGGAAGCTAGGATCTGAAGGGGGTCCAAGTCAGTTATAGTTTAGGCACCTGGTCTGAGATCCGTCTCAGAAATCAAATCAATTCAAATTCAAATTCCAATAATAATAGTGCATGGGTCCCCAGGTGCAGTAATAACAATAACACCACCACCGCCGCCGCAATACAGAAATGGAAATGGTAATATACTCAATCTATCCGAGAAGGAAGAAGAAGACGAAGAAAAAAATAATAAAGAGAAAGAGAGAGGAAAGCAAAGAATAGAGAGGGACAACAACGGGAGAGGGAAGAAATGTCATTGGAGACGGATACGTAGTTAAAAGTCTCGAGTCGTCCCAGTGGAATGCATCAGTCCGTACCTATTGAAATTCACGACGACGAATGTATGTCATGAATCAAACCCAGACCCAGTTTTAATCGTGCCTCCTCCTTTTGCCCCTCTTTCGCTGGTTATTTTTTTTTTCCTCCTAGTTATTATTTGTCCAGATCGGGAGTAGTATAAATTTCCTTTTTTCTTTTTTCTTTTTTTTTCTTCTTAAGTCCGGGATGGTACTATGGGATGGCTGACCGTCGAAGGAAGAAGAGTCAGTGCAAAGAGAGCGAGAAGAGAGAGAAGAGAGGGGCTAGACCCTCTCGACGCACATGGCCGAATGAAGTAGAGCTTGCTGATCGAGACGCAATCCCAGACAGGACAGTAAAATACAAGAGCAAAAAAAATGACAGCGATTCTCGGGTAGATTAGATCCTGACGCGACGGTCAACCTGATAATATAAGAATAATCTTGGGAGAGGGAAGAGGAGGGAGGGGGAAAAGAAAGGTAAGAGAGAGTGGAAAGGAAAAGAGAAAGAGAGAGAGTGTGTGAGAGTGAGTGAGTGGATGATGCGGACTGGTTTCTGGGCGGAGGAAAAGGGCGTATCCATACGGAATGATATCCATACATTGGATCCCATTCATACCCTTACGGAACCAGTAATAATCCTGGGAAACTAAATATCCATGCCTGTTCCAGAAAATCACGGCGTCACATTTTCTGGTTCCCGCCGTAAGAAGAGAAAATCGGCACAGGGCAGCCTCGCATAAATTACTTTTCATTCCTCAAATGATCATCCCATTTGCGTGAGCCTTTCATCTTCTTTCTCTCCCTTCCCCCCCGACACATTGTCATGATGTTTTCCCCCTAGGAAACCCCTCTGGGACCAGCGCAAACTCCTGCAGCATCGGGATGGAAAGGTGAATGGATGTATCATGAATCATTAAAATTATATTGGGTCCCGCTGCAATTAGGTTGACTGAAACCAATGGGAGACAAAACCACTTGGAAACACTGGTATTACCGATACCGTACCGACCGACCTCTGGACGTGAGCGCTTCCGGTGGCGACCCATTTTAGCTTGTGGTTTTAAACGTTGCTGGGACGTTCTCGAAGCTGTCGCACGCTAAATTAAATTAACCCCGTAAGGATTCTTCGTGTGAGAAAAAAAAAAAGGCTTGACATAATCATGGGTGTAATTCGAAATCCTTCGCATGTAACCATATCCTGGTCCCTGGAATAACTTATATCATTTGAGGTTACCCCCAAAAATAGAAAAAAGAAACAGAAACAGAAAATAGAATTTACCCCCCCCTTTCCTCTTCGAGATCAATTGAGCCTGATGTACCTGGGGTTATGAGAGACATCCCAACCACCACGTCGGAAAATTGACACGACGGATGTATGTACGATTTCCATAGTTATTTTAAAACCAAAAACGGGTCCGTTCTGCTTAACCGACGGTTAAAATGCAGTAGACGAACTCGCACTAAACCGGAGGCACAGATACGGATTAGTAGTACTTTTCCTTCATGAGCTTAGATCCAACTTCAAGGACCCGTTCGGCCGTATTTGGGAGTAAACCCCACCAATGACCGCTCCGGATGGACTGGTTTCAAGGATGCACAATCGTGGGACGGGGGAACCATACCCTCGTCCATCCCTCTCTGGTTGGGAGTCCACATCCCGAGTCCATACACCATCAATGAGTCAGGGGGAAAGGGTGTAAAGCCGAAAGAACATCCCGAATGAAAACTGGGATTGTTCAAGGGACGGACAACTGGTAACCAACGAAATTCCTTCATGAACAATCGCTTACTCACCCGGCCGAGGTGCGCCGAGACAAAAGTACAAATCTAGAAAAGAAAGAGCAACAATATCGACGAGGGACAGACCAGAAAGATTGGAAGGGGGGCAGGCTCTTGGATCGTGGACAATGCACCTTGCATGCATACGAGTAGAAGTCAATTACACAGACCATCCATCGGGCCGACTTTGGGCTCATGGTCCATGTCCACCGTCGACCTATAACGGCCGGTAATATGCATACAGGGAGATACGTCTATACGTCTATACGTCTATGCCCTTTTTCCTCTCCCTCCCTCACCTCGTTCTCTAGATGACTCGGGCCAAGGTGCACTTCCGGAGAATTGAGCAACCTCTCCGCCCGTGGGATTCCTTCGTCATATCCACTCCAGTCTCGACCGGAGCAATCAGCAATGACTGACCGGCAGGATGTCATCCTACCAGAGAAGAACTGATAGAGGCCAAAGGCCCATGCGCTACCAGCGGGGCGGACTCAGCACTCGGGCAACCCGTCTGGTCCGGACGAGCTCCGAAGACAGGAACCCTTTCTCCTTCGTTCGGCCCTTCGTGGGATGGTTAGGTTAGTATTCCCAAACCGGGGCCACTTGCACATGGTCGACTGCCAGATTTAGAGTTTCACTTTCGTTGTCCTCTTGTCCAGATGTATCAAGGCCGATGAAGGGATCACTTTTTGTTGTTGTTGGCTGTTTCCTTCCCGAAATCACATCCGCTCATTGGTAGGTTTCAATGAACAACGAGCGCGATGGTGAATAGCAGGTAAAACACTGCAAAGCTTTCCCACGGCATGGAATTTTTGCCGGGAGATTCTCCGGAATCATCGTCCCTGCCACGGGGACCCAACGACGGATTGGGAAACCAATGAAGCTGTATCAAATAAATTTTGGGCAGGATGCCTCGTCTCACCGGCGAGTTTCCCTTCCTATCTTACCCGACCCAGGTATCCATCAGGTTCCCGCCTGCGGTATGGTAAGTATGGTCACCCCGTTTCACGTTCGTAACCGACCTGACGCTACGCTAGGGAAGTACAGGCCCGATGCCTATAGCCTCGTTTCGCTCACGCATGCTAGATAGTCTACACAGTCTACGGCCTCCTCTGTCCTATGATGTGCACTAGATGAAGAAATAAGCAAGGGGCATCCACGATTCAAATGAATCCGGATCCACTCTTGGCGGGGGTGTCTGTCATCTGGTTCGGGACAGTAACGATCGATCGTCGCTTCTGTCTTGTGTCTGGATGCCCAGTCCGGATTGATGTCCGGAGTACTTCAGTCGGGATTAATTTCAGCCAGACAAGCCGCGGTTGGTATCAATCTGCAAAGCATGCAGTAGTTGCTCCATCGGCTTGTCCTCAGATGTCGGATTGACCCGATCGCAGTGACTACCGTACAATACCCAGTGGGTGAGTGCCGGTTAGCATATGGCAGAGAGTAAGTTATGCACACGAGCAAATGATGCTTCACTCACTCCCCGGTACACTCTGACATCCCAGACGGCAGAGGCGCCCGGCGAGCGTGCCAAGCAGAGCACGGCCATTTGACACGGGGGGAATAATAGTCGTGGCCGTTGACGGGATGAGACCGCCACGGGATAATCAGGCATAATGCATGCTCTGTGAACGGCAAATATGCACTGAATAGCGGGGTAGAGACAGCATTTCAAACAAGCTGTCAGTTAGCACCTCCCTGGGCAACCGTCGTTAAGCCAGTGGGTGTCTTTCCTTGTTTTCTTCCCTTTTTGCTTTTCGTTGTTCTTTCGGCCCCACGGGATAGACCACTGCGAGGTCCACCGCGCTAGTGGTTGATAATCATATTAATTCCATTGCCCACATAGCAACGACGATGACCTGGAGAGATAACGGCGATAAGCTGATAAGCGTGTAATTGAACTTGGTCATCGCAGCCAATGGGGGTATCTGTCGATCGGGGGCTGAGGTGAGTTAGAATCGTAGTAAACTGCAGCAGCAATGCCTGCCGGCTCTTCCTCGGGGATACCCAAAAAGCATCATCAATAAATCCAAAGTTCGGACAAATTAACCTCTTTGTGTCCCCTTTTGGTTTCAGGTTTTTTTTTTTTTTTTTTTTTATTCGTCTTCTATTCCCCTCCTTTTTGCCTCCCGGCGATCGCATGAGGGTTGGCATGAGCCCGACAATAAAGAAACCTATTCCGAATGAAAAACGACGTCAGCCTTGTCTCGGGGACGTGGCAAAAAAAGCACCAGCACTCCAAGCAATCTAATGATGATAAAGTTCAAAGTGTGAGAGGCTGGCTGCAGGCCAAGATCAAAGAAAAGCCACGAAGTGGGTACGTGGCGTGCAGATGAACCACTCAGAGGTCACGGTAGCGGTTCAAGATCAACCCACTCAATTGGGCTAAAGACTGAGAATCCCTTTCCTGTTCTCTCTGTGTAGAAGCATTGTCAGCATCGAGAATGTGAATGGGCGACGATACCACGCCACGCCGCGCAACACGAGACCCAAGTTGGTCCCTTTTTGGTTCGGATGCATCATGAAAGACTCCCGGCAGCCTCTCGTGGAGACAATCCAGTAGGAGTCAACCGAGGCGGGTCGCGTGCCTGAGCTAACCCGTCGAGGTAAGTATACCGTCGCCAAGGGCGTAAATAGTGGCCTGCATCCTATAGTCGCGTTGGCAATGGCAAACAGATGGACATCTGGTCGCCTGGATATACTCGTAGTATGATCACAAAGGGCCACCCACCAATCACACGGTCATCCTTGTCAGGGTTACGGAGGTAGACCGACTCCTGGATGACGCGGTGAAGGAAGATCGTGAGAACCTGCCCCAGACCCAGAGAACAAAGAACAGGAACAATGTCCAGCGAGACAGAGCGACGTGACGTAGCCAACTGGGTCAGAATGTCGGCAAATCCGCTGGCGTACGTCACAACGGATGCCGGAGGACTGAATTGTCCCATACCACCTCCATCACCCCATCTGGAGACGGGTGTTCAACCCCAACCTGGGAGGGTTTGACGATGTGGGGATGAACTGTCGCAGGCAGTCAATCATGGCGGCGATGATAGTCATCCAAATCGGGAGAGAGATAGTCGTTATCATTGATATTACCATTCCCCCCAAACCATGATAATAAATAGCGATAGTAATCACCCTATCTATGATCGATCATCCACTTTTTATTATCTCTTGAAGCGAGGAGTCGATGCAAGTCTGTCCACCTTTTTTTTTCCTTTTTTTTTTCGCGGGTCCGGCGGAAGCTCCGGAATTGGTAACGATGATAAAAACCCCCTGCAGTGGTAGATTGACTGGAGTGGCAATAAATCCATGCAGGAATGCAGTAGGAGCACGCGTTGTAGCGAGGGCTGTGTCGAGTAGTGGACGACGAGATGAAGCTAGATACAAAAGGGAAGGGGAGGTTAGTGCATGCTGTTCAGTTGGTTAGTTATCCATCCATCACGTTCCTGTGGTTGCCTCCTCCTCCTCCTCCTTGTCTTTCACCTTCACCTTCTCTTTCTTCTTTTTCTTCTTCTTTCCTTCCGTCGAGTCTGGCCGGTAGCCGTAGCGTTGGGCCGAAAGAAGTATAGCTGTGGGCGACGAGGACGTGGAGATAGTAAGCATACTTAATCCGCGCTTCTCGCCTGTCGACTTGCTCCCGCACAGCTCACCTCATGCGCTGAAAGAACTTTTAAAATATGTCGATGGTATCAGGGAAGGGGGAAACGAGAAGAAACAACCCCCTCAAGTGTCCAAGAGTTATATACATGATGTTTGTGGCCCGACCACAGGATGTAGTATATCATCACCCAACGGAACGGTGAAAAGACGTGATAGAGAATGGCGACAACGGCCAGTCCAATGGGGAGATGAGCAGATTTTTGTACGAAATCTTGGGGTTAAAACATAACAAAGCCGACCGTCGGCCCTTCAGGCATGAACCATGATAACCGCCCTGCAGGTGCTCGAGATAAGAACGGTTACATTTAGAGGGATCATCAGCTCCGGCATTCCTGCAATGAAACGGAATGTTTGGATCACCGTTATCTCTCTTCTTTTCCCCTCTCCCTCTCTCTTCCTTTGCCTAGACCCATCCTACGTAAAACGATGACGATTAAGATTTGGCTCCAAAAAAAGCCTCCATAAAACCTCTCCGCAAATTAACCCCGGAGATCATCTTATGTCGAGCTGATAAGGGGTCTCTGTATGATCCCCCAGTGCTGTCATCGATGTAAAGCGGCGTCAATGCGTCTGTCGATGGCTTATCTGCCAGTCAGTTCCTACCATCCCTTTTCCTCCGCGGAGACAAGTCAGACTCCGACTCTCTGTCTTTCTCTCTCTCCCCCTGTCATGTTAAGTCTGAACTATGTATGATAAGCCACAGGCAGCCGTCATTGGCAGACCCTGGTAAAAACTCAAGCTGCACGATAATCACTTATCGAGACTTGCCAGTTGCACACAGAACTGCATTCGGCTTTTGAGCCCCTACGTATAACATCACATCATTATGATCCAGAGTACCACCCCCGCTGGTGATATACTATTACACGTCCCAATAAAAAAAAACCTAGAAGACCTTACCTACATAATGCAAGAACTACCCCATCATCCCTTCTTATCAGCTCCTCCAGAAACGGTAGCATAGATATCCACTCCGACGTCACTTCTACTTATCACCGTCCCAAACAATCCTACGTTGAAAATTTTTATTATAATCTGGATTGATAACACCATAACCCTACATACACACCGACATCGACATCTTATCAACTATCGACTAGTACCCAGTCTACCACTGACAGCACCATGAGGTGTTTGCTGGTTGCATTCTCCTTCCAGACATGACTGTTATCACGGATCTGTGATCATCTATCTCTCGCTCACAAGGAGAGAGAGAAAGGGAAAGACCAGCGTTGAAGTCCATATTCGGATATCAGCGCAATCGGCGCCAGACCAAACCAAAGCTACTAAGGGTCTGCTCACGGTGACCTTTTAGTGTAGCTAGGAACGTGGTTGTCCGAGGCGCATGCACTAACAATGTATGAAAATACTAGGTACTGATAGGCAGTAGGGGCTACCAATTCCCTCCATACCCTGACGACCACCTCGGTTCCTATTAGTGGTCCACGACTCCTAACCCTGCGGGTTTCCTTGTGCAGAAAAATCACCCACGAAATGTATTTTGGATATCCTTGTTGTTGCTGTTGTTGTGGACTATGCGGGGCCTGGTCAGGTTAATAGGCTGAAATAATGGATGTACATCTAGTGTATGGTCTGGTTTAAGCATCAACGGGGAAGCTCGGCTAGGGTAGGTCTGAATAGGTGGGAGATGGTGTTGAATGTGGTGTTACAATTGTTGTTTGCGTTATAGTTACTCAAACGAGGACAGGATTTTGATCAGTATGTGGTTATATTGTATCATCACCCTGGCGTGGCTCGTCCCCTATCCATCAGGGCATTCATGCATACTCGACCAAAGATGAACGTCAGTTCCATACATGTCATCTTCATTATCGTCTTATCCATCCCAAGTCTATCTGTGATATATCCGTCCATACAGCAGAGGTCTATATTTCGTTGAAGAGAAAAGAAAAGTAGAAAAGGTCTATGTGGCAGAAGAGATGATAGATAATGATAGAGGAGAAAGAAAAAGAGTATCAACGTTAACAGGCATATGCCGAATCAGACCATGAGGGGGTAATAAGAAGAGAGAGGAAAAGAAAAGAGAAGACAAAAGAAAAGGCCGAAGCAAGAGAGACGTAAAGCCATAGCACCCCTGCACGTCCACCAGCCATTCCCCATCCACCGGAAACGAGAAGAAGGCAATAATTCCACTCTCAGGTGTGATGATATATAAACGAGTGAATCGCTGCTTGGCGGTCATGTTTAGTACCTAGTAAGTCGATCATATTGTGCCGGCGAGAGACAACGCATAGCGACCCGAGAATCACGTTTGCCCCACGGGGTCCTCGCCATTAGACCTATTATCAATGACACCTGTCCCGCTGGTGCTCTAACAACATAGCTCGTAAAACCAGACATGGATATCCAATGGTGAAACAAAACAAAACAACAAAAACAAAAACAAAAGAAAGCGACGAAAAAGACGCCAGGTTATCGAATGAGGATAATGACATCAGAGATCTAACTGTTCCCTTGTGCAAACGTCGCCTCAAATACAAAGTGTAGAAAAACGGTTTCACGGAAGAAAACGAAGATGGAAAATGCCGCCCAAATCCTTTGCGCCCGCTAATGAATAGCTGTAAAGGAAATGTCCACGATAGAAACGTGGAGGGTAGAAGAAGAATAAATGCAAAAAAAAAGATCGCACTGGGTATTATGTAACGGAAGCTTCTTTTTCTGTGCTGAAATCAATGCCGTCGTGCCGGTTTCATTACCGGGGAGACTGTCGTTGGCCCGGATGGCCCATCGGCGGTGGACTGCCAAACGAGGCTTGTGGTGCAGCATCCCCAGCATACATCTGATACTGTACGACGTTCATGGGCGACATGCTATTTACATCTTGCCAGGCGGTATATCCCATTGCGGCAGGGGTACCAGCATACGTTACTGCCACCGGCGTGCCCTGAAGGTCCGTCGGGGGAGGGCTCTGTGGATGAACGTGGTTTCCGGGGAACGGCTGTACTGGACTCGCCATTTCGGAGTTCATATCTGGGGGAGGTTGTTGGAATTGGCCGGGGTTGGGGTACGGTGCGGCAGCCATATCTGGTGGTGGGGGGTAGGCCATAGGTCGTGTTGGGGGCACTTGCCATACTGATCCATCCGGCTGTATAGCATACGTCGGGGCGGGACTAAGCGCCTGTGGTTGTGATGGAACTGTCGGGGTCGAAAGTCCATGTGCCATTGGCATGGTGGCCATGGGGTTAGGGCCTGGGCTCCACACATTGGGCGGCATGTTCATCATCTGTGGTTTTCCTGCCATGTTCGCCAATATTTGACCGTCTGCTGAAATGGTGGTGAATTCGTCCCACGGTACCGAGGGATCGAGGGGTGGTGCCGTTGCGAATTCAGGACCCCCTACATTGCGATCTAACTTTGTTAACAAACCTTCTTGCCCTCCAAGGGAGAAGATTACCAACCCACCTGGCGTAAACGGTGTCATGGAATTTCCAGCAAACGCTCCGGCGTTGAACGCTGCGACATCTGGGGCGGAACTTAGTGGTATTGGCTGGTAGGGAAAGAAAGCCTCAGTTGGTTCTCCCCCACTCACTGCCGGCGGGGAGGACGAGGCGGTTGATGGATCGGTCGACGCCGTGTTCGAACCTGGGCGAGTTTTCTTTTCGATTGGCGGCTGCTGATCAACTGGGAAAAACTGGCACTCCTTTTTCAGTCGAATGCAATTCTCACATCGGCCCTGAGCGTCGTCCGCCGCCACCAAACACCGTATCTTTCGTCGCCGACAATGCACTGGAGACGGGATAAGCAACTGAAGTCGACGAGGAGGGGGTAGTGATGCAAATCAGGGGAGGTTCAACAAAACGAGAGACAGAGAAAGAGAGAGAAAGGGTGGGAAAGACTAACCGCATGCGACAGACGTGCGATGATACCCCAGCTTATTGCGCTTCTTATCTGCGGCGGTTGAGGATTCCATGATCGCGGTTTGCGAAGTTGGTGTCGAAGTCATAGTAGTTCCGACAACCGCAGGCATAGCTCCAAAGAGCGAGACAGAGAAATAGAGCCCCAAAAAGAAGGGCGCATGAATCACCCACGAGGTTTAAAAAATAAAAAGAAAAGAGTCCAACGGGTGAGATGTTACTCGATCCCCGAGGCGCGCGAAGACTACTAGTAGTGACTAGAAAACGAGAGTCCACCCATGCAGAGCGCAAAACGCAGGGACTGAAGATCCAGACAGGAAGGGGACGCACCACGCGCGGGAATCTGGGGGTGATCGGTGAAGTGAGTGGTTTTGGCTGGTGAAGTCGTCGTACGTAGACCGATTTCGCCGTTTCGCAATGTTACTCCACAGTCAATCTGTTGCGCGCAGGCGATGCTAACCAACAACAATCCAGAGAATGAAGGATGGGCAATCCAGGGTTGGTTTCACACGATTAGCTCGTGGTCGGGAGGAACCGCACTAAAGGGGCGTAGGTATTATTTTTAATTGTTTCGTCGTCGTCGTGGCAGTCGTCAAAGCAAGAGGGAGTGGTGGTTTAGTATGTCGCAGGGTTGGTTGAGGGTAAATTGGCCCACGGGGACAAGGACCGTCTCCGCCCACGGGTCCGAAGGAGGTATTATACGAATAATAATAGAAATATCAAAATCCAGATCAAGTGATCCCCCAGGCAAAAGGGGAACTCTCTTCGTCCTGCACACGGATGAAGGTGGGAAAAGGGAGAAAAGAACACCAGGTGCCTTTTTGTCGCAATGGAACCTCGGGCGTGGGAATAATTTAGTAGAAGAAGGAGAAGAAGTAGACGAAGAAAATTGGAGCCAAATGAAGAGCGATACCAATGAAAGAAAGAAAGGAAGCAAGTGAACCTGAAAGAAAAGCGAGAGGCCCAGTGCGTAATAATCAATGAATTGCCTACTTACACTTCGGGATCGAGGATCTCGGGATTTTTTACTTCGTCTCTTGTCCTTTTTAATTTATGGATGTTTAATTTTACAACTACAATGATTATTATTGTGATTTTATTTATTTGGTTTTATGGATTTTTTTTTCATCTTTATTTTATTTTCCTCACAGATTGTTAGAGAGAAGGGGGCTTACAAAGAAAGGGGGACAGGAAATTCGAAGCTACAAAAGGAGAATAATAATTCATCGAGGAAAATCAAAGAGACTCGAAAAGGTAAAATAAAATAAATTCAAGGGAATTAAAAAAAAAGGAAAATAAAAAATAAAAGGTAATAAAAGGAAAAGGGAAAAGGGAGAGAAAAAAAAAAGAAAAAGAAAAAGAAAATTTCCAGAGTGGATAACAGACATGAACCAAACAGGAAAGGAATCATGAACATAATCTGGACAGTGAATATACTAAAGATAATTATAGATGGGCAAGTGAATTGAGGATGATGAATCCCTCCCCCAGTGAATTACATACTGGATGGAGACCTTCCAGAATCAGACCCTGAATAATAAAACAGCCTAAAAAGATAGCACTATGCCCTAAACTGTGGATGAAACACCCCAATCTCGCTGGGGGTTTTTTTTTTTTTTTTTTTTTTTTTTTTCACTCTCTCTGAGAGAAATCGGATGTTGCTTTTTATTGCAATCAATCTACACAGGCTAATGTATGTGCAAGGATGATGATGATGAATGTGATTCCTATTATTATCACAGTCTAATCTATATTGAACACCCCTTCCCCAGATAGATTCTCATCAACCCACTCCGGTGACATGGTTTGGAAGTCTTGTCAGGAACAATGATTGGAATGTCGCTGTGGAACGCCATTGGCTCTGTTGATGCATAGGACCCAAGGACTTGACTCTCCCTTTCCTTTCTTTCTTTCAGGCTGGAATGAAAGAGAGTGCGGCCAAAGCCCTCGTTCAGGTTCGGTTGTCCGATGCTATCCCCGACAATTTTGAAATATTATGTGATATCCTTAAGGTCAACATTTTTTTCTACTGATCCTATACTACAATGGCTCCCCGGGAGAGATATAAAAGCCGTTAATATTCCATCATGCCATCGGATATTCCCCTCTCCTCTGACCTTCTCCAGCCACTCCAGGTGGTGGTTCGTCCCAATCCAACGCAGCCATGGTCCCAGAGGCCTGTGACAGACATCTGTAACAGGATTAGTGGGCGATGTGGGGGTTTCTTTTGTCCTGCGAGTCTTCGCCTGGCATGTTCCCCCCCCTCCCCCTCCCTCTCTCGCCTCCCAGTGGGTTGGTTAAGGGGCAAAGCAATGGTGAAAAGATAATTATTTGAAATAATAATAAAAAATAATTATAATGATAGTCAATAAATAAATATAATCCAAAATAATAAAATTCCCCCGTCGGGTAAAAATCCAGATACCTGAAAAAGTCTACGACCTGTCAATCATGGGGGAATCTCGAAGTGGGAAAAAAAAAGATGGGGGGTTCAAATTGGAGCCCGACTCGGAGACATTAAATTTAACTCCCTCGTTTGGCCAGAGCCTTACCGGTCATGATTGGTGAAGGGTTCATGGGGCTTGTTGTGAATGCAGCCAATGAGACCCTGCCTTGGCATACAAGAGCTTCCCCTTTGGGAGTGTCGAGGTTTGGCTGCGTGTTCAGGGGGACCAAAGGGGTTTAGCGGACAAATCGAAACGGACCCTCGAAACTTTGCTGAGCTTCGAGAAGCCCTGGAGTCGTCATCGTTTTTTGTCGGTTCCCCAATCAGCATCATTTAAACAGCCCCAGGGTATGGGGCAGGGACTAATTTCATCGTCATCCCAGTCGATTCCACCATGGATTAATGAGGATGAGCGTTTCACCTTTATCTTGATGGTAATTTTTTTTATTATTTATTTTTTTTTTTTTCTAAAAGAAACTCTTGCGGTGGTTTGAGGTTGCTACAAACAAATTTATTACCTTGTGGACTACATGGCAAAACAAGCAATTCTGGTTTATTGCATTGGTCGGAATTATCACGCCCTCTCCTGCAGACAATATTGATCACCGTGCATACTTTGTCCGCCGACTTTTCTTTCTCTGGAGTACCGATCTGTCAGAAAGGGGTGGGCCGGTCAAGGTTTAATTAAGGATCATATCTGCATCTTAGGGCGTCTGGCGACTCTTGGCTCACTGCACACGCTGTGTTCTGTAAGGGACTTTTACAAAGAAAACGAAATCAAACGGAAGTAATCATACTAAGCCTAAGTAATAATAATGAAAATAACAACAATAATAATAATGATAATAATAATAATAAACCAAAAAAAAAAAATAGTTCCCACCACTCCAGAGGATGTTGATATCCCATATCCAAACTACTTCCTACCTTTATTAGTTACCGTCATTAGTGTAGGACATAATAATGATCCATATACGAAAGCCTCACGGCCCCTCCCAGTCCATTACTAGGGTTCAAGAGACCGACAGATGGATGGATTGATTGATCGATACCAATATGATGACACATGGCGCACCATCGCAACACAGCACAGACTTAAAGCGCCGCCGCCGATATTAAGAATCGTCACCATGCAACTCTAGTCTCCTCTTTTCCAGGCCATAGATATAGCCTACGACCTAATATAATCGGACTCTCCTTCACCAGCGTTACATTATCAATGCCACCGTATCAATCGCCTCGGGCATGGGAGGTCAATCTCTGACAGGATGTACGCAAGTATGCATTATTAACAGTATTATCGGTCAGTGGTATTTATCATTGCCTAATTCGCGATCGCGTATTACGACCAGCCAAGACATTGAACCCCAAATCTCCCACCCATCTAGTTTTGCCTCCCCCTCATCGGTTAGTATGGAGAATAGAATTAAGAGCTCTCCTGCTCAAGCAACCGATAGCAATAGCTCAAGCATTGCTTAATCTCAGGGTCCACGGAGAGTATCCGTGGGCATCCGCCTTTTCTACGTAAGTCAGTGAAGGCGAACCAGAGATTAGACTCGGGTCTTAGTTTTTAGTCTCCATCCCATGCCCAACCACTTAATGCCTTCGGTAGTCTGCCGATGAAACTGGCCTCTTTCTTTTTTTTTTTTTTTTGGTCTCTCACTCTTTCATTTCCTGCAAGCGAAACCCGAGCCCATGTGAGGAGACTTGTCGGGCATGAAATGGGCTTAGCGTACTATACATAGTCTGGTTGTGGCTTTAGCGATCTCCTAATTAGGAAAGGAGCCGCTTGAGATCACGATGAATGAGGATGACGTTGGTCACGGAGCTGGATGATGCCATCCGAGGTATGTTGATATATCCGGAGTATGTCTCCAAGAGGCTAAGGGAAGTTTTATACCGACGGAGTATCATCTCCGAGTGTCAATTAAAGCGTATTGGATTGGATTGAATTTTTTTTTGATTTTATTTTTTCACTCCTTACTTTCTTTCTTTTTTTTATTTCCTTTGGCCTGATAGTTTTCTTGTTTTGATGTGTCTGCATCACCTCGTATTGCGGAGGAAAATGACCAGTTGGAAAAAGATGAGAGAAATTTAAAAAGAAAAAAAAAATTTTGAAGCCAAAGAGCATAAAAATAACTCTCCTGAAATGGTGGCTGATCCAGCCAGCAGCATAGCAGGAACTGCTATAGTCCAGCGTGAAAATTGCTCGTTTTGGTGGCTCAGGACAGTGGGATCGGGCGATATACGTAAGCGACGTTGACGAGATCGCCGAAAATTAATCTATCATTAATCTACCACTGCTCCATCTGCTAACGCCCACCCCAAGATGAAACAAAGGGGGGTTAATATATCGATGAGCTTGTTTGTCTCATTGGATATGACTCTCATAGATTCGATTCCTCTGCCAACGCCATGTCGGAGAATAGATATTGCTCTCTGGAGATGTATGCGCTCTCGACGTTAGGGTTTCGGCCATCATCGAGTAATTTTAAAGTATAGAGAAGGATTGCTATAGATAGAACCCCTACTTTCTTGACACATGGGCACCGTCTCCGTTTCAACCCCTCCACTGGCTTGCTGCAGGGACCCCAAGCCATTTTCTACGTACTAATAACTCATCTGTCTATGCCTCCAGAAATTCTCCGAAGATAAAATCCCCCTTCCGCCAATGATTGGTGGCCTCGGCGAGGTTGCCTCACCAAACCGGCAAGCTCTCCAATTTGAGTCCTGATCCAACCTCCACAAACCCTAAGTCAAAAAACAAAAAACCCAAAACTCAAAAAGATACGGCGTTCTCCGTGGATACTTAACTGACACCACTGGCAGTGTAGTTTAATAAGTACGGTACTTCTTAGGATCACGGACCCAAACTGTAACTTAAATCCTGATTGAAACAGGGAATCAAAAACACCAGACCAAACACCATGTTCTGACGGTGCCCGGACCTAACGACCGATTCAGACTAGAGCCCTGATCATAGTGCGATACCTTTCCTCCGAAGTAAACGCACCGTCGATGGTTTGATAATTTCCCCTGGGGCTTCTAGGGCCCTTCTGGATGCTTGCACATACTTGTCATGGAATGTCGATCGGCAAAATGGATCGCCTCGTCCTGCGAACCACCGTTCCTGGGTCGCCATCGGTGGTTTTACACGCATGCAAGTTATCGTTTTCCCATTAGGGATGGTATCCGGACCATCCAGCGCGACACGGACTTTCTACCGTTCCCGGTATAAACCGTTTTTATTTATTTTTTTTATAGTTCTTTTTTTTTACGCGCAGCTGAGGTGTCCTCAGGGTAATTTGGCGGAGCGCAATCCTTCATGTCTGTCTTAATTTCACCCTGGACCACCAACCAACCCCCATGCATATGGCAACGACCTGCGTTTTGCCAGTGGTTCCATACTACTTTGTACTCCGACTGCGACTACGACTAGTGGTATGGAGTATGCTCTCTAGCAACATTCTCATTGGCCACCGGAACTACCATCATCAATCTTCAGCATGACCAAAAAAAGAAAAAACAATCAATCAATCAATCAAGAAAGGAACAACGTAAGGGCCATCTGATCCCTTTTCCCATCCTACTCTGTTGGACCGCCAAGCACATCGGAGAGTGACTACGGAAAGATACCCTGGAGATGCCATTTCCTTCCCTGTGGATAAAATGACCCACCTCAATTGCAGTGTCTCTCCTCAAATGATCTAGACAATCGATCAAGCAAGACAGACACACCAACAAGCCAAGCCCCATAAATGCCTCCCTAATAGCTATGCCGGAAATAGGAACGCAACAAGCGGAACTACCCGCCTCAGGGACCTGATGTCTTGCAACCCCCCATCGAGCGGCTCCAGCCTAGTGCCAGCTTAATTTCATCGCATATAGCATCTTGTTCAGATTTACTCCGTCCACCGTCGCCGACGTCTCCACTCGGAGGGGCCGTATCCAGGCACACCTGGTCCATGAGCGAAAGGT